>NEWO01000597.1:45913-147570 GCA_003013225.1 Phalaenopsis aphrodite | reverse complement strand
ACACACACACACACACACACACACATACATACATATAAATAGCGGCTGGAACTAGCTTTTCCATGCTAGGGTTTGCGATTTGATGGCTCCCTCCTGGCGGTGCGGTGGTGGTGCACAGTGGTGGGGCTTGGTGTTTCTGTATCAGGGTAGGCTTCCTTCTTGGTAGGAGGTGTTAATAAGAAGTGTTGCTTTACTTGGTTCTTTCCAGGGCAACACCTATTCAAATTTGGGCTATTGTTTCATTGCCTGCTATAGTTTTGGTGGGCAATATTACTTTGGTTTGGTGATTCTTGTTGAAGTTTTAGCTTCTGGTTTACTTTGGTGAGGTGTTTCTTGGACACCTTCCCATGTTGTTCTCATTTTGAAATTTTTTGTTACATTGGTATCCTGGTGGTTGTTTTCAATGGCAGATTACCCTATTGATGTAGAAATCAATGCCCAATGGACTAAGGCAATATACAGGTGTGGTTGGCAAAGGGCATGACATGCCAAAGTCTTTTGATCAATTTGTTTTCCCTCAGGCTCTTCATGATACTTCTACAAGAAAAGAGGTTTGTCCCTATGTTATTCCACCAAGTTTGAAGGATGGTGAACATGCTATTCTTTTTACTACTAAGGAGATTCAATCACTCACAAATATAGTCAAGTTAACCTTAATTGGTAAATTCCAATTTGGTCATCCTAAGATGGACTATCTTAGGAAATATTTTGAGGACCTCAGTCTCACTGGGCCTGGAATTTGAGTTTAGTGGATGGCAGACATCTTTTAATTAAACTTTCCAATGAAGAAGACTATGTCAGATTGTTTGCTAAACAATCTCTCTTGATTGCTAGGACTCCTATGAAACTTGTCAAGTGGACTCTTAGTTTTGATCCCAATAAGGAAACTACAATTGTCCCAATGTGGTTTAAACTACCAAATCTTCCTATTCAGTATTATCACCAAAATGTCCCTTTTAATATATGTTCTGCTCTTCGATGTCGTTTGAAGGTGGATGCTCAATATGGATAGACCTGCTGGGGCTAGAGTTCTAGTTGAAAGAAATATAACCCTTCTAGATGTGAAAATGGTCTGGATTGGATCTGAAGAGGAAGGATTTTGACAAGATATTATTATGGAGCAAAGACCCCTATATTGTCCTTATTGTAGAATGTTTGGGCATACTGTGGACAAATGCTACAGATTCCACCCACCATCCAAAAAGAAGTATGCTGGCCCTCACAAGGAGAGTACATATGCTGCTACTCCTATTGAGGTTGTGTCACATCCTGCACTTGAGATGGAAGGGATTTCATGTGTGAAATTTGTAGTCCCTGCCACTGATAATGCAAATCAACAGCATCCTTTTACTAGTGATTTGGTAAACCAACCTAATCTGAACAACCCTACAGTAGCTTCTGATGGTCTGGGTATCATTTCAACATTAGCACTTAACTGCTCTTTTCCTGCTGAGGAGAGATATTTGGAGGTTGTTACGCAAGATGAGAGACTATTGGATATCAATCCACACAAGGTAGATGATCCCACACTTAACAGTCTAACTGATGTGCTCACTGATGAGTGGCAAGTTCAGAAAAGCAGCAAGAAGAAGGAAGGTAGGCTAGAATTAAAACAACTTCTGGAAGTTCAATCACTGGATGGTCCTTCCATACACTCGCAAGCTAAACCCTACCCTAGAACTAGAGGGAAAGGGAAAACCTTTTCTCACTGATCAATTTTTTGTGATGGAATATAAGGGGAGTGGTCCACCCCTCCTCACTTAAGAGATTAATTTATCTTATCAGAACTCACAAAATTTGGTGTTTTGTTTTTTAGAGCCTATGGTAACTAAGTACCCTCAAAACATTTTTAGAAAATTTCCTAAGTTTACTCATTTTTCCATATTAAATAACAAAATTTGAATCTTTGCTAGATTTGAGTTACAGTGGTCTGTTCTTTATAACCACTCCCAATTCATTCATATCCAATTCTCTATTGGTGCTCAGTTGGGGTATGCTACATTTATCTATGCCAGCAGCAATGCCAGTCAACAGCAATCGCTTTGGCAAGAGTTACTGCATATTGGTCAATTTATTGACTCCTGGATTTTGGGGGGAGACTTTAACTGCATCACCTCAACTTCTGAAAAAAGAGGTGTCAGACCACCTTTGCCTTCAACTATGGCTAGGTTCAATGATTTCATTACTGATGCTGCAATCTTTGATTTGGGTTGCCAAGGCCCTCAATTTACTTAGAAAAGGGGCACCCTGTGTGAGAGGCTGGACAGAATGTTGGGCACTTCCCAGTGGCTACATGCTTTTCCTTATACTATTTTTTCTCATCTTGCTATGGCAGGGTCTGACCACAGGCCTCTCCTTTTTTCCATCAAAAACTCATCTAGTTCTGGAGGCACTCCCTTGAGATTTCAAAACATGTGGGCTCTCCACACTATCTTCCACAAAGAAATTGATAAAGTTAGGATTTCTGAAGTTAATGGTAACCCTTAGGTTGGCATCTTAAAAAAAGTTGCTTCTCATCTTAGAAGGTGGAATTGGGAAAAGTTTGGAAATGTACATGATAACTTGAAAGCTGCTCAAGAGTAGATTTTCAGCTTGGAAGCTGGATTTCTTATGGGATTGAGCTCTGAAGCTGAATAATACAAAGCTAATGAGACACTTATCTCCCAAATCAATTATAATGAAGCTTTTCTTAAGCAAAAGGCTGTTATCACTAAATTCACAGAGGGAGACAGAAACACCAGTTTTTATCATGCTTGTATCAATTTCAACAGAATATGTAACATGATCCTCTCTATCACTAATTTTGCAGGTTAAAACCTAACTGATGCTAGGGATATTGTTCAAGATGCTGTCAGTTATTTTCAAAATCTATTCGCAAGCAGGCCACCCTCTAAAACTCCAATTGAGGCTAATTTTTTCTCTGATTGTCGAGACTATTTGTACAGGTTAGATATGACCCAAATACCTTTGAAGGCTGAAATTAAAGCTGCTTTAGACTCTATAGATGTGCAAAAGTCTGTTGGTTCAGATGGATTTACCTCCACAGTTTATAAGGCTTCTTGGTAAAAAATTAGCAAAGAGGTTACTCTTGCTGTTCAGAATTTCTTCAATGGTGTTGATCCTCCCATGTATTTCAGTTCTTCTAAAATCACTTTAATACCAAAAAATCAAACCAAGAAAAATTTGGGAGATTTTAGACCCATCCTCTTAACCAATGGCATCTTTAAATTAATTAGCAAGATTATAGTTTCCAGACTTCAACCACATCTCCAAAACCTCATTTGTGCTAATCAGGTTGCTTTTGTTAAGGGAAGAAGTATCACAGATAATATAATGTTGGCTCAAAAGCTTTTGCTAGATCTTGATAAAAAATGTAGAGGGAGCAATGCCATTTTCAAACTTGATAGTAAGAAGGCTTATGACACTATCAATTGGGATTTCATATTGGAAACTCTATAAGCTAGGGGCATTAGGTTGACTTCATAAATTTAATTGGAAGATGGATAAAATGCAATGCTCATTCTGTTTTGATCAATGACAAAAGCCATGGCTTCTTCACTACCTCCAGGGAAATTAAACAAGAGGACATTTTGTCTCCTACAATCTTTATTTTAGCTCTGGATTATTTTTCAAGGCTACTAAATGATATGTTTGATACCTCTCCTCATTTGTCTTATCACCACAAATCCAATATTACTATAAATCACTTGTCTTATGCAGATGATATCATAATTTTCTCCAATGCTTCAAAAACAATTGTCAAGGCTTTATATCAGAGCCTCAGACACTTTCAACACACTTCAGGTATGGATCTCAGCCAGCAAAAATGCCAAATTTTTGTTAGTGCTAACACAAAACCTCAGATCAAACACTGGATCTCTCAACACACCGGGTTCAGTCTTGCATCTCTTCCTATTAAGTATCTTGGTGTACATCTACTCAAAGGTAGAACCAAGCAATTACAATTCAATGAAGTGATTGATCATATCAAAGCCTAACTCCATTGCTGGACTAACACCATCTTATCAAACAGGGGGATGATTACTTTACTGAAAAAAGTATTTTGACTGCTATCTTTTCTTATGCCCTACAAATGTTTACCATGAAGAAAGGTACTCAAGTGCTCTTAGGGATAATCTTTAACAAATTTCTATGAGCTGGACAGAAGAAACAGCTCCACTGGCTCTCTTAGCAGAAACTGTGCAAACCTCTTCAAGTTGGGGGTTTGGGTTTTAAGGACTTCCAACACCTCAATTTTATTAATATTTGTAAGTTATGGATCAAATTTAGTGCCCCAAATTGCCTTTGGGCTAAATATATGATGGGTAAGTACTGCAAGTATGTGCACCCCACTCTTGTTACTAAAAAAATAGGGGATTCTAGGATTTAGTCCAAACTGTTGGCTATCAGAAATGAAGCTGAGGATTTATTCCCCTAGGAACTAGGAGAGGGGCAAATAAATTTTATGGATGGGAATAAAGCTATAGGTGCAAATGGCTTTACTTTTTTACTTTTACGTAAAATCATTACATATTGTAAGGAATGATGTGGTATCAACCATACGATGCTTCTTCAAAGGTGTTGATCTCCCTAAATACGTTGTAACCTCAACTATTACTTTAGTACCTTTAGAGGAGAGAAAGGAGAGTCGGGAACAATTTAGACCTATCTTCCTTTCAATAGTGATAGCAAAGCTCATCAACAAAATAATTTTCTAGAGGCTCCAACCACATTTACACATGTTAATTGAACCTAACTAGTCTACTTTTGTTAGAGGAAGGAATATCAAAAGGCAATAATCTACTTACAAAAGAACTTTTGGTGTAACTTGATAGGCCTTATAGAGGGGTAAAATAATGCTCAAATTGGATCTTTAAAAAAGCCTATGAGTCTATAAATTAAAAGTTTAAATTAAATGTTCTGAAGGCAGGGAGTTTCAACATTGCATTTTGTGATTTTGTGGGTAGATGGGTTCAAAATAATTTTTATACCATTCTCATAAATTGAAGCTATCATGGCCTCTTCAATGCTAGTAAAGGCATCAAGCAAGGAGATCCCCTTTCCCCTACCATCTTCATCTTAGCTATTGATTACAACAGTCAAGCTTACTCAATCAAGCTCATCAATAACATCATTTCATTTAGTATGTATACAAATCCTCATGCTTAGTGAGACATTTAATTTAGGCTGATGAATGTCACTGTGTTGACTAATGCTACTTAAAAAGGTTGTGAGAACAACATATAACATCTTTAATCTTTTTTCAAGGTAGATCTGATATGAAGCTAAATAACCAGAAATACCAAATTTTATCAAGCAAAAAATTGGGAACATCATTTAAACATTGGATCAAGGATTTTACCAACTTTAAACCTGCAAAACTTCTAATGAATTATTTGGGAATAAAATTACTAAAAGAGAAGAGAAAATAATACACCTAAAATATATAATGTTTTTATACACATTTTTATACCTATTTTTTAGATATTGCACTTTAATGAAAGGTATTTATGTGTTTTTCTTGTAGGTAAAATCAAATGGATGGAAAATGCTAAAAGGAGTGAAAACGAGTCATATTTGGAGCAGAAATGAAGAAAAAAGCAAAAAATGAACTGGGGTGCCTAAGCGCCCAGTCTGACACCTAATCGCCAAAGGCTCTGTGTCTAAGCATCAGGTACCCCGTGCTTACGCGCTAGAAGTACTTACTTGATGAATTATTTAAATTGAGCAGATTTTTGAAGATGTGTTTGAAGCATCCTTTGATTAAAATGTGGGAAATAGCCCATGAACACAAAAATGCATTCAATTGACTTATGAGGAGGCAACTTTTAGAAGATTCATTGAATGAAGACACTTTTTTGAAGTGACACAAAGGCACCCTTTGAATTTTTATAAGAAAAGACTTAGATTTTCTAGGAGAAGGGGCCAACCATCCATCAAACTTTACAGTCCATTGCCGCCGCCGCCTCCGGCCACCTTTATTTTATTTTACTGTGAGTGTTAGTTTGTATTGTGAGAGAAGGAAGAGAATTCAAAGGAAATTCAAGGCTTTTTGGTGGAGAGAATTTGAGATAATTGTTTATCTTTGTGTCATGTTTGTGTGCATGATTTCTTGTTTGAGAATTTGACACTTGGTTTTAATTTAGATTTCTTGTTTGTGTGCATAATTTCTACTTTTAAACTCATGTGTAGTTGTGTTTTATCCATGGATTCTGAGTAGTTTTCTTTATCTTTTTACTTAAAATGATAAGTGATTAAATATTTAAAGTAAGTTGTGTGAAGTATTAGACTTCAATGTTTGAAGAAGTTGTGATGATTCAAAATATTACACTTGATTTACTTCTTGATTTGGCCAATTAAGATGTTAATATCTATTGTGAGAACATGTAATATCTGAGATGGTATTGTTTTAGTCAATAAATAGTTGGAGTCACATATTAATTTCATGAATGAGAATGTAGTTCATGGAGTTGAATGCAAATAAATAAGAAAATAAAATTTTCAAAGGTGTAGAATTAAAGTACTTTAGAGTGACAAGTTAAAACCCCTAATTTGATTTATAGTTTTAGATTTTGATATGAGATGTTAGCCTCGAGGTGGAGGGAGAAGAAGGAACTTTAGAGTGAGAGCTTGTATCTTCCCTGCCTAGTCGGTCTTCAAAACTATTCAAATTATAGATTAGCCAATGTTCTTTATGACATCTCTAGTAAGGGTAAAGAATACTATTGCTCCTATTTGGCATAACTCATTTAACATACTTCCACAACAATATTTTTATATTTATCACTGATTCATGATAAGGAAAAAAATGTTTTATTTATATTGCCTTCATCTTCCAAACATTTTAGTTAAGTTAATTAGCTGCTTGCTTTTTTTTTCAAATTATCAAAAATTATAAAAAGAATTGAACTTTCATTCCAAATTTAGCATCTTAAGTTTATGTTAGAATATATTGCTAAGTAAAATTTTGTTATCTAAATCTAATTCTACATATGGGTTTGATATTCGGGACTTAATCAAAAAGTTATATATTACTTGATAATGATACATATACTTTCATAGTATCCCGTATTTAAAATTATAACTGCATTCTTATTTGTTTCATAGTGAAAGATTTACTTAGCTTTTGCTTGACACCAAGTTTTTGGCGCCGTGCAATTAAGAATATCTATTAAGGAAATTAATCACATACATCACATTTTACATCTATCTATATAGAAAATCGGGATCAACCCAATCTGATGAAGTGGTGGAAAAGGTAGCCAAGCAAATCAATTGTTCAACAACATTCTTCCTATCTATTGGGGGCAAAATTACTCTTCTTAAAAACATTCTCACTTCCTTTTCTTTATACATGATACAAATGATAAGATGAAGAAAAAGCACTCAAAAGATGTTGGAACTAATCCTAAATAGATTTCTACGGTCTTGGTAGCAGAAGCAAATACATTGAACAAGGTGAGAGAAAATATGTCTATCAATTGAAGTAAGAGGTCAGGGTTTCAAAAAGTTTCAACAACTTAATTAAATATATTTTTGTAAATTATGGATTAAAATTAGGAAAAAAAAAACACTCTGGGCTAGTTTTATGATTAATAGATATTGTAAAGACATACACCCATATGTCACAATGCAGAAAATGGGAGACTCTAAAACCTGAATAAATATATTGAAGGTAAAGGAGTAGGCTGAAGATTACTACATATGGGATGAGGGGGGTGGTAAAGTGGATTTTTGGCTTGAATATTGGTTCATGGATGGTAAGCTAAAATCTCCCAAACTTAAATGTTACTTCCCCTTAAGTGACACTTTTATCAGATAAAAGCATATGGCTTAGGATAGAGATTAACTTATAACTTAGATACTTTAGTTTAATAAAAATTGAATAGCAAAATTTAAGAAAAAGGCTTTAATAACTTAGCTTCAAGTTCTAAGTTTAAGAATGCTTAGCAATCAAATAGAAGATTTCTGAATCTCTATTCATTTCAAGAAGAATAACAATTCGTCATATTAAGGACATTTACAACATTCATATGAAAAAAAACTTCATTATCCTATCATACCAAATATCTTCAACTTTAGAATTGACCTTCATTATTAAAAATTCTTTACCTAAATTTACCACAATACTTATAAACTGAAGTATAGTCATTTAAATTTAAACCTTAATATCCTATGCCATGTTAAATTAATTTTTAAAAAATATAGTTACTTAAGGACAAATAAAATTTAGTTTACTCCTTTTCAAAATAAATTTTTCTTTCCCCAAACTTAAGTTTTTAAATGACCTTAAAAATATTTTTAGAATAAAATTTAGTAGGTGAAAGAAAACAGTAAATGCATGAAAATAAAAACTGACCTGTAGAGGATTTTTTATTATGAATCTGGGCTCTAGTATACTGCAAGTACTAACTGTAAAACTACATACAGGCTTTAAAGCATTAAATAAAATATAATATATTCTAGAGAACTTGCCGAGAATTAAAAATATAAATACAAAAACTGAAAAACTAAACTAACAAACTAAACTGAAAGTACTAAAAATGCAGAAAAAGTGAAAGTCTACAATTACTATTATAGATTCAGTTCACAACACAACATAAAAAGTCTTTTACTACAATAAGTTTCAAATAAAAGTACATCCCAATACAAACACAAACAACAAACAGACATCAAAACAACTAAACTAGACTCATAAAACATCAATCTTCATCTCCTTCCTTTTCATCATCTGATTCTTCTTCTTCTTCTTCTCCTTCTTCTTTATCATCATGAATGGGAGTATAGGGATTGAAACTGGGGCAAGTAAGAAAGTCCACATTAGGTTCACCCCTAAGGAGTCTTACCATGGCATTCAAAATCAATATCATGTTGAACTCTCCTCTGCTAATATTCATCATAATATGCATTCCTTTCTCCTATTTCTCCTAAATGAGTTTGAATATTTACTATATCTATCTGTTGAATGATCAGTTGATCCATAATACCTTTAAGTGATACAGATCTAGAAGTAGATGCCCCTGTAACAGATGTAGAGGGCCTATCCCTTCTTCCACTTCTAGATTCAACAAATGATTCTACTCTTTGAATCATATGCCTCCCAATTGGATTCTGTGGCTATAATCTCTCTTCATTTCTATGGGATTCTACTCCTGATTGTTCACATAGAGTGAAAATCAAGGCAGGGTATCTCAATCCTCCAACTGTAGAACTACTAGCTATACTCCGAGCACGATGAACTGCAACTGCACCAACATCTATTGCCTTCATATTTTGAATGCAATAGTTTAGTACAACTCTATCTTTAGTAACATCAACCAAATGATTTGTTGGCAATAGTCTGGCATAAATGAAGTCGTGCCATATTTTTGACTGAATACTTAACATGAAAGCAGGGAAGTTAACTATCTTGTTATTCTTAGGGCCCGTTTGGGGCAGCTTATAAGTGCGGCGGCGTTTTCAAAAACACTACCTCACCGTTTGTTTTGCACTTTAGAAATGCGTTTATCAAACTCCGTTTCTCATTTTGCATTACACGCTGATCGCGGGCCTAGGCCTGCGATCCGCGTTTCCTTATCGCGTATTACTCTGTTGCCCCTTCCCGCAATGTTTTATTCTTCCTTCGTTCGCGATTCTTCTTCCTTCGTTCGTGATTCAGGAATAAAGGAAGCTCCCAGTGCCGCAGATTCTTACTTTGTTCGCGATTCTTCTTCCCGGATTCGACATTGCTTCTGCTTCTTCCTTCGTCAGCGCTCCTTGCTTCTGCTTCTTCCTTCATCGACACTCCTTCGTCTGCCTCTTCCTCCTTCGACACTCCTTCGTTCGCTTTCCTCTGAGGTAATATGAATTCCGCAAAAGGCACTGTTTTGTCATTGACGGAGCTGGAGGAAGATTGGGAAGGAGAAATGAACTGGTTTTGGCTTAAATCAGAGCTTTCAGGGCTGAAGCTGAAGTAAAGAGGGGGTTGATCAGGAGAAGGAGGGTACTTCTCTCCGATGAGCTCGTAGAAGGGTGTCTCCGTGGCTTCGAGGTCTGGGTGGAATTGAAGCATGTCATACTTACCATCCATGTCCTCTTCCATGAGCATCTCCTTGATGTAATCTAGGACCAGATCGGAGAAAAGCTCGGAGCTTTTGTCGGATTCAGCTTCATGAACCAGAGAAGTGGAGATCGGGAAATGGTTGAGGCTACTTTGGGCATGGAATGAATGCGGGAGGAAATTATTGAACTTGAAATCTTCAGTCGAGCCCGTAGCGATTTGACATTTCGACATTTCTACAGCAACAGATTAATAAATCAGTCATCCCTGTTCTGCAGAATCATGGAACTTCTCAAATCAATCACATAGATCTGCACGTAGAAAGCTATCTTTGAACCTTAAAAGCCTCTCTTTCAAAAATCGAGATGAGTTTGGTCATTATATTGTTGTCGCAAATAGCTCGACTGCGTGTGGTAAAATGATCATTTTTCCAAAAATAATTATAAATAAGTTGTTTACAAAACGCACAAACCAAACAACTAAACAGCTTATCTAAAATAGGGGTAGAATGATAATTTCTCTAGAATCAGCTGTTTTCCAGACGCACAAACCAAATAGTCAGACAGCTTATCCGGATCAGCTGTTCATCAGCAGATTATCAGGATAAGCTGCTTATCAGCAGAAGCTGGATAAGCTGAAGCTGCCCCAAACAGACCCTTAATCTTCCAATCCCCTCTTCCATCAATAAAAAATGCAATCACTTCCTCCAGTGATGAATTAATCATCACAAATGCAGCATATTCATCGAAAAATACACCCCTCAAATCATAAAAAGTATTGATTCGATCAACAGTAAATTCAACTTGTTTACCTCTAACTAGAATGTGATCTTCAGTATTGAATCTCAGGTTTGCATAAAACTCCCAAACCATCAGGACAATTGCTACGACAGTGAAGTAGCAGAGTCTTTCCCAATTCATGGCAAGAATCAGTCTTTCAACCTTGCCAGCCGGGATTGCAAATGCCCGCTCTTGGATCATTCTCTTGGTCTTCATTTGAGTATTATAACAATGTTGGGCTTTGAAACTAAAAAATCTTCATGTGTCGAAGTCCTCGAACGTCCTTCCTCTCTTGACTTGGGGAGCCATTTGAAAATTCTATAAAAATCCAAATATATTCCAAATAAATTACTAAATAAAAAGTCTAATTCCTAAAACAAGGTTATTTGGTAAGAAAATTTTCACCATGAGTTTTCTTCAAGTATTTTCATAAAAATTCTAATTTTCAGACCTCCCAAAATACATGGTGAAAATAAAAAATTTTTTAGTTAAAATGAAGCTCTTACCAAGAGAAGATGAAATCTATAGTTTTTAGCCTTCGAATCCTTCTCTTTTGCCCACAATGTGATGCCCTAGACCAAGGTCTTGAGGTAGAAGATGACTCAAGTAGCAAAAATGGAGTTTGTCTATGCAATTTTGCAGTATTCTAGGCAATATAGTGTGTTTGGACCTTTGGCGCATCATGCACCAAGGCTTTGTAAGTTGGCGCATCATGCGCTAAAGCTTAAATTTTCTAGATTTTAGTTTTTATGGAAATATGCTTTGTACTGCTTTACGTCAACCTCTATTTAACTCAAATAAACCTTTCTAAGCATGCATACTCATCACACTAAAACCAAACTTTCACAAACAATAAAAAACTCACATTTATATATAAAGTTTGTGCTATTACAAACTAACATTTTGAAGCCAACAAACATCAAATTCAATGTTCTAAAGCAAACCAACATCCTAATACTGAAATCTAAACATCAAAATTCAAAACATAAACATAGATAGTGTTCATTAGAAAGGAAATACAATCCAACACAACAAACTAAAACAAACATTACAACACAAAACATTCCATGCATAAATTAAGATCAAACATCATCTTCACTATCATCCTCCTGGATATCTCCAATTGATTGGTAGTGCACATACATATTATATAAGGGTCAAAAGGGAAATTCATCAGTTTAATTTTCCTCCTTAATCCAAGCATGTTTCTTGAACATACGTACCAATTCATTTTCAATACGCCCTGTATACTCAAAATGTTCCTTCAGTCTCCAATCAAGATGATCCAACATCTCAGTAATATTCCCTATCACGTGCATAAGATTCTGCAGAGCTTTTTCTATCTTCTTGATCCTTTCTGAAAGTGTACTCGAGTTGTAGTAGGTTGAATAGGTGATGAATTTTGAGATCCTTGATCTATCAATACATTCATATTATTTTCATCTTCCATTCCAATACAGTTGCAGTAAACTTCTGGATCCATCAGCTTCCAAGGAAGTAGCACTTTTTCCCAACTTTCATAAGGTACTTGAGGTTGACTACAAAGTAAGAAAATAGCAGATGGATGTTTCAGTCCAGTTGCAGATTCATTCACAATCAAACCCAAAATTGATTTCAAAATAATAGCTCCAATATCAATAGGTTTTCCGTTTTGAATACAGTAGTTTTGAATGACACTCTCCTTAGTGACCTTACTAATTTTCATGGTAAGCAGTAACTTCGATGCAATAAAGAAGTGCCAGGCTTTTGAAACTGGATTTAAAAATGATGAAAGAAAACTTACATTTTCATCATCTTTGGTCTCCCAATTAGCATCTTCATTCGTAAGGTAGCGATAGAGTTCATTCATATTCTCTCTTGTAGGGGTAAAGTTTGCATAATGGCAGATAGACATATTTTCAATCATAAACATCTTGTTTATTCTTGAAGGAGTGAATTGCAAAAACCTACCATACACATAAATCATTCTTTAATTGATCCCATGAAGATTTGCATAGAATTATTTTATTACGGGAACAACAACAGCGGCAGTAGTGTAGCAAAGCACTTCCCAAAGCCTTTGCGCAATAGTCGCTTCTACTCGAGTATTCGATGTGTTGAATCCTCAATTCACGAATCCCCTTTCTTTGATAAGCCACTTCTTCACTATAACTCGATCATGTAATTTCTATGCATCAAAATTGACTAACTTTCTTTGAAATGAAAACTCCAAATCTAGCAAGTTTCTAGAGTGGGAAGCTATAGAAATTGAAAAATGGTGACTCTTCCCGTTTTCCCCCCTAAAATATGGTTTGGAGTCGGTTTTTAGGAGTTATATGGAGAAGAAACCACCAAAAAGTGCCAAAAACTGCCATTTGACACGTTTTAAACATTTTCAGACCCGCAACGCATCATGCGCCAACTCTCTGGAAAGTGGCGCATCATGCGACAGCTCCAGAATTTTCGCCGTTTCAATTTTGATCCAATAAATTCTCAATTTTTCCATAAAACTTAGGCAAATAAAGATGTTTCTAAATAATTTATCAAATACACGGACTACATAAAGACATAAACATAAATATATGTGAAATATTTCAAACAAAATAAACTCAAAAACAAGATAAACAACTATACAAATAGGTTGTCTCCCACAAAGCGATTGGTTTAATGTCGTCAGCCTGACTTTCCCAGTCTTATTCTAGGTGACCCAACATCACTGTCTTTTTAAAACCTAGTCTTTGACCATCAAAATATGATTTCAATCTGTGTCCATTCACTTTAAATATTCTTCAACTCTTGTGGTCTTCAATATTTACTGCCCCATAGGGATAAACTTTTATAACTTTAAATGACCCTTTTCCACTTAGACTTCAATTTTCCAAGAAATAATTTCAATCTTGTATTGCATAATAAAACTTTGTTTTCAGGTTCAACTTCTCTTTTTATTATCTTCCGATCATGCCATTCTTTCATCTTTTCCTTATAAATTCTCGCATTATCGTAAGATTCATTTCTGATTTCCTCAAGCTCATTCAATTGCAATAATCTTTTCTCACCAATTTCTTTCAAATTGAAATTGAATTATTTTATAGTCCAATAAGCTTTATGCTCCAATTCAACTGGCAAGTGGCAAGTCTTCCCAAAAATTAATCTATAAGGGGACATTTCTATAGGTGTCTTATAGGTTGTCCTATATGCCCATAATGCAATATCTAATCTAGTAGACCAATCAATTTTACTAGGATTAACACTCTTTTTCAAAATTCTCATAATTTTACATATAGATACTTCTGCTAAACCACTCGTCTAGGGATGATAAGCAGTTGCAACTTTATGCACTATATTATATTTTTCCACCAATCTTGCAACTGTTGCATTTCTAAAATGAGATCCTACATTGGTAATGATTACCCTCGGCATTCCATATCTTGTAAAAATATTTTTAATTAAAAATTTTAAAACACTATGAGCATCACATTGAGGTAAAGCAATTGCTTCAATCTATTTTGAAATATAATCCACTGAAATTAATATTTATATATTTTCGAATGAGGGTATAAATGGTCCCATAAAATATAATCCCCATACATCAAAAATTTTAATTTCTAAATTAAAATTTAGAGGCAATTCATTACTTTTTGAAATATTACCTACTCTCTGACACCGGTCACATGTTTTGATATAATCCCCATATATATATATATATATATATATATATATATATATATATATATATATATATATATATATATATATATATATATATATATATATATATNTATATATATATATATATATATATATATATATATATATATATATATATATATATATATATATATATATATATATATATATATATATATTAACATCTATAATCTCTAAATAGAGTAGGCCAATAAAATCCAGATTGTAAAATTTTATAGACAGTTCTACCATTTCCAAAATGTCCTCCAAATTTAGAATCATGACATTTTTAAGTAATTTCTTGAATTTCTTTTGTAAGGCACATATCATCTCATCATTAAATCATTACATTTCTTATATAAATAAGGATCATCCCAAAAATATGATTTTACATTACAAATGAAATTCTTTTCCTGCTATTTTGTTAATCCATACGGTAAAATACGACTAACAATATAATTTATAATATCAACATACCAAGGTATTTCCCATCCTTTTACAACAATAAAGTCATTCATCAGCAAAAGTTTCATTAGTCTCTTTTTTCATATCTAGTATTTCCTCTTATCTAGCCTCGATAGATGATCAACAATTTGATTATCAATCCCTTTCCTATCAACTACTATGAAATCAAACACTTGCATCAGAAGTACCCATCTAATTATTCTTGGTTTAACATCCTTCTTTTGCATCAAATATTAAATAATCGAATGGTCACTATGCTCAACACATTTAGCTCCAATCATATATGATCTAAACTTATCAAAAACATACACAATAGCTAATAACTCTTTTTTAGTAGTGGTATAATAAATTTGAGCATCATTAAGAGTCTTAATAGCATAATATATAACTTTAAAAATCTTATCATATCTCTGCCCTAAACAACTCCAATTGCATAATCAGAAGCATCACACATTAATTCAAAAGGTTGCTCCCAATCAGGTGAAATAATTATAGAAACAGTGATCAATTTTTTCTTTTAAAGTTTCAAAGGCTTTAATGCAATCTTCATTAAAGTCAAATTTTGTATCTTTCTCCAGAATTTGGCATAAAGGTTTAGTAATATTTGAAAAATCCTTAATATATGTCCTATAAAATCCAACATGTCCTAAAAAGCTCCTAACTCCTCTTACTGTGGTAGGTGGAGGTAGGTTTGATATAACCTGTATTTTTGTAGGATCTACTTTCATGCCATTTTCTGAAATTTTATTTCCAAGCACAATTCCTCCTGCAACCATAAATTGACATTTTTCTTAGTTCAATACGATATTAGTCTTTTCACAATGTTCCAAAACTTTCTCTAAATGATTTAGACATATTTTGAATGAAGTTCCAAATACAGAAAAATTGTCCATGATAACTTCAATCACTTTTTCAATCAAATCACTAAAAATTGATATCATACATCTTTGAAATGTTACATGTGCATTACATAATCCAAAAGGCATTTGCCGAAAAGCCAAAGTTCCACAAGGACTAGCAAAATGTTGTTTTCTCTTGATCCTCTAGAGCAATATGTATTTGATGATAAATGATATATCCATCTAGAAAATACAAATATTTATACCCGGCTAATCTATCTAACATCTAGTCCAAAAAGGGTAGAGGAAAATGATTATTTATGGTGGTAGAATTTAATTTTCTATAATATATGCAGATTCGTCAACCAGTGACTTGTCTTGTTAATATCAATTCATTATGCTCATTTGCTACTGCAGTCTCACCTCCTTTCTTTGGAACACCGTGAATTGGACTAACCCAAGTACTATTTGAAATGGGATATGTTATTCTAGCATCTAACCATTTTAAAATTTCTTTCTTTACTACTTCTTTCATCATAGGATTTAATCTCCTTTGAAGGTTAGCTCTTGGTTCATGTTGATCTTCTAATGAGATTCTATGCATACAAATTGAATGACTGATTCATTTAATATCAGCTAATGTCCATCCAAAGGTTTTTATATATTTTTTCAATATTTCCAAAAACTATTGTTCTTGCATATTAGTTAATTCTGAGGATGCTATAATAGGTAATGTAGAAAAATTTCCTAAAAATTCATACTTCAAATGTGTAGGAAGCGCTTTCAGTTCTAGTTCAAGGGGTTTCTCAATAGATGAAATAAAATTCTTATCTGTAGGATCTAACATTTTAAATCTTTCCTGAATATAATTCATATCTTTTTTAGTCACTTCCATATATTCATCTTGAATTATATCCTCATCTTGATATTCCATATATTCCTTTTTAAATTCCCGTTCAAAAGTTTTCTTGAAATATTCATGGCTTAAATATTCATTAATATCCATTTTGAAGCATTCAATCTCTTACTCTATTGCAGGGTATCTCATTAATTTTGTAATATTAAATGTAACATCTTGATCACTAACTCTCATAGTTAGTTCTCCTTTCTGCAGATCTATCAAAGCTCTTCCAATGACTAGGAATGGTCTTCCTAACATGATAGGAATTTTTTCATCTTCCTCCATATCTAATACAATAAAGTTCACAGGAAAGATAAACTTATCAACTTTTACCAAAACATCTTCTATAACTCCTTTAAAATAGGTAATCGAACGATCAGTTAACTGCAGTTACAGTTGTAGGCGAAATATCACCTAAGCCCAACTTTCTGAAAATTGATAATGACATAAGATTAATACTGGCTCCTAAATCACATAAAGCTTTTCCATAAAATCATTTGACAATAGCACAAGGAATTGTAAAACTTTTAGGATCTTTAAGTTTTTCAGGTAGCTTTTTCCGAGTTATAGCACTCACTTTTCACTGAGTGCAACAGTGTCATTATCTACAAACTTCCTTTTCTTATTAAATATATCCTTCATGAACTTCACATAACTTGCCATTTGTTCCAAAGCTTCAAAAAATGGAATGTTTATCGTCAATTTCCTTAAAATTTTCAAAACTTTTGAAAATTGATTATCTCTATGTTTCTGTTTCAATCTTTAAGGAAATGGAGGTGGTGATTTTTCTACAGTGATTTTCATTGGCTTAATAGGATTTTCTTCTTCAAAATAAAAATCTTCACCAAATTTTTCATCTTCCACCTTATCTTTTTCAACTTCAACTTCTTATTGAACTCTGTTTTCTAATTCTTTTCCACTTCTTGGTTGAATAACTTTAATTTGCTCTTTGTTCTGATCTCAAGGATTTACTTCAATATTACTAGGCAATGTTCCTAGAGGTCTATTGCTAAGTGCAGTAGCAATACACCCCAATTGATTTTCTATGTTTCTGATACCAGCTCCTTGACTTTGTAATTGACTATTCATCTGTAATATCAATTCTTCCATTGATAACTTTTCTCCTTACTCTGCAAATTATTAAAACTTGGGGGATAATAGGGTTTATAAGCTTGGTTCCCTTGATTTTGGAGTTCCCCAATGGATTTGCAGTGTTGTTTCTCCATTACAGATTTGCAGCATTAGAACTATTGTACTCCAACTAAAATTTGGATGATTCTTCCAACCAGGATTATAATAATTGACATAAGGATTACTAGAAAGATTGTTTATTACATTTAAAGTCTCATAAGAAGATTGAGATTCTATCATTTGTCCTAATAAGTTCTCCTCAAGCACAGGTGCTATATGAGAGTAATTCATTCCATATTAATCTATCTTCTTCGATATAGCAGCTATTTGGGCAGCTAATATTTGATATTGCATCAGAATAATGTATATTAGCTACTCTTTTTAGATTTACCCTTTCAGAGGGCCATTGAAAATTATTAGTAGTCATCTCTTCAATTAATGAATATGCTTCATCAAATGGTTTTGACATTAATGATCCACCAACAAAAGCGTAAATTGTCGATATAAGAGATCCAACTAACCCATTATAAAATTTTTGAAATATTAACCAATCTGACAACGCATGGTGTGGACACTTTCTAAGGAGATTTTTAAATCTTTTCAATACTTCATAAATTGATTCCCTTTTAAACTGACAAAAAAGAAGTGATATCATTTCTAAGCTTAGCAGTTTTTGGAGGTGAGAGATATTTAGATAAGAATTTTTGTGATAAATCTCCCCATGTTCTGATAGATCTAGGTATTAATGAGTTTAACCACACCTTAGCTTTATCCCTTAGTGAAAAAAGAGTCTGAGGGCATCATTTGACACTCCATCATATTTAAATGTAGTACACAATTCTAAAAAACTAGTAAGATGTAAATTAGGATCTTCAGTAGGTGTTCCTCCAAACTCATTGTTTTGTTCCATTTCGATAATAGCATGTTTATGTTCAAATGAATTGGTAGCTACAATAGAATTTTGAATTCTCAAATGAATTTCATCTGCTGTAGGATTTGCATAATCTATTAAAGGTCTCTAATGATGTTCATTTTCATTTCCAACATTATTTATATTGCAAGCCATATTGCTAAATTGGTCTTTCTCTTTTAGTTGTTTTCAAATTTTTCTAACAGTTCTTTCTAACTCATAGTCGTACTAAATTTTCAGATCTTACACTACGCATAAACTGAATAAAGCAAGTAGTTAAAAATAAGCAAACTCACTAAAATAAGAAAATGTTCAAATTAAACTACAAACACACTCTCTTTTTTTTTTTTTGAAATAAAATAAAGTAAAATACTAATATTTTCCGTTACTTCCTAGGCAACGGCGCCAAAAAACTTGACACGGAGATTTGTATATACAAATATTTATAAAGTTGACACCACTTAACGATGCCAAAAACTCAATGCAGGCAGATTTATAATAAATGTGCATTATAATCCTAACAAAACTTTTTTTATAAATATAATTTATCCTTTAAAACTCTTTTTTAAATTGTCAAATCTCACATAAATATCAACGCAAGTATATATATCGTTCAAGTAATAAAGGGCTCTAATAGAGTCCTAGATATCGATCCCACATGGAAGTTGAAAAATCCTAAAGTAAATTATGGAAATTGTTTTATAATAATAATAAAAAAAAGAAAAGTGCGAAATTTAAAAATTGAGTACTCAGGTGAATGCTAATTACAATGCAAATGTAAGATTATAGAAATTAAACAAAAGTAAATACTAAACTTTCAAAAGTAAAATTGCAAAAATTAAATAAAGTTTTTTTGTTATGACGAAAAGTTCAAATTTAAGAAAGCATTCTTCCCCTTTACAATGAGTATATTGTTTGTGAAGAAATTGAAATCATTTGAAAAAAAAAAATATAAAATGTTTTGTGCCAAATATGAGGAAACATATTCCTTACCCTTTTTTTGTGCTATAAAGAACATTGGCTAATTTAGAGTTTGGTCCCTAATTCCATGGTTAGGCTGGGAGGATACCAGCTGCCACTCCAGAGCTCCCACTATGCCCTCCCCTGAGAGTTAACAATCTCGCATTAGTTTCCAGCCAATTGAACCAAATTGGGGGGGTTTTAATCTGTCACCTTTAAATCTCCAATTCTGCATCCAACAAAAGTATATTTCCCTATTTATTTGCACCCAATCCCATGGATGACATACTCTCCCATGAAATCAAATGTGATTCTTCTTATGTTATAGAAATCATATCTCATTTAAGAATATATGACTCTCAACAAGTTTTAACATTTCAATTGGCCATATCGAAAAGTAAAGGAAGATCGGAGTTCAAATCATCACAAATTATTATCATTTAAAACCGTAGAAAACAAAATCTATTATTCACAAAATCATATCTTCAAAGTAGGGAGAAGAATAAAGAAGACAACTCAAAATTCATGAGAAGGATACGATAAAACAAAAATTTCATATATAAAAATAAGTTTACAAAAATAAAGAAATAAAGATACAACTTATCTCATAATCCTTCCGAAGCAAATCTCTAGAAGTTCTCTCCAAGTCTTCTCTCTTTACAATCACTCCCAATTCTCTCTTAGAAATGTAATGAAAAAGAAATCTCTCACATTCCCTCTCCTCTTACAAACCTAGAAGAAAATTTCCTCTTCTCTCTCTCTAAGTCTCATGCCACACCCCAAAGCTTCTCTTTTTCATCCCCCCTTTTTTGTCCCCCTTTAGCCTCTTTAAGTCTTCTTCTTTTATTATGGGCTGCCTCCTTTTTAAAAAAAAATCAAAATTCCCTCAAAAAATTCCTCAAAAAGTCAACTCTTTTGAATTCAAAAGATGTGTCATTTGATCCAAGAGTCATATCCTTTCATGAAAGAACCTTCCAAAGCGTCTAGATGCATTGAATTACTCCAAGAGGTGTGTAGAACAAGTGTGCCTTTAAAAATTCGCGCAAAATTCATCTCGAACTGCCTTAATTTAAAAAATTTGTCTTTGGCGCATGATGCATCAGCTCTCTGGATTTTGGCGCATGATGCGTCAGAATTCAAAATTGGCTTTTTTTGCTCCAAATTTTGTTATTTTTGTCATTTTGGCTCCAAATATCTAAAAGTGATATACCTATAACAAAAAAACAAAAATACCTTTCTTTAAAGTGCAATATCACAAAAAAATGAGCATAAAATAGGTACTCAAAATAATATATTATTTTGGTGTATCAGTGACCCAACATTAAAGTCTATTTAAAAACTGGCCTTTGACCATCAAAATATGATTTCAGTCTGTTCCCTTCACTTTTAAATATCTTTCCTGTCATTGGATCTTCAATATTAACAGCTCCATAGAGATAAACTTTTACAATTTTGAATGGCCCTATCCACCTAGACTTCAATTTTCCAAGAAATAATTTCAATCTTGTATTGTATAATAAAACTTTCTGTTCAGGCTTAAATTCCTTTTTTATCATCTTTCAATTATGTCATTATTTCATTTTCTCCTTATATATTCTAGCATTATCATAAGATTCATTCCTAATTTCTTCAAGCTCATTCAATTGCAATAATTTTTTCTCACTGACATCTTTTAAATCGAAATTGAACTCCTTAATAGTCTAATAGGATTTATGCTTCAATTCTGTCGGTAAGTGACAAGTCTTCCAATAAATTAATCTACATGGGGACATTCCTATAGGTGTCTTATAAGCTGTCATGTAAGCCTGAAATGTAGTATCTAATCTATCAGACCAATTCATTTTATTATGATTTACAGTTTTCTCCAAAATTCATTTGATATCACGATTAGATACTTTTGCTAGACCCCTAGTTTGGGGATGATAAGCAGTTGCACTCCTATGCATAATATTGTATTTTTCCTCCAACTTAGCAATTCTTGCATTCCTAAAATGACATCCTCCATCAGTAATGATTATTCTTGGCATTCCATATTAAGTAAAAATATTTTTGATTAAAAATTTTGAAACACTCCGAGCATCACATCGAGGTAAGGTGATTGCTTCAATCCATTTTGTCACATAATCTACTGCAATCAATATATATAAATTTCTAAATGAAGGTACAAATGGCTCCATAAAATTCAATCCCCATGCATAAAAAATTTTAACTTCCAAATTAAAATTTAGAGGCATTTTATTTCTTTTTGAAATATTACATACTCTTTGACACTAATCATATGTTTTAATTTATATTAACATCTCTAAATAGAGTAGACCCCCGTAAAATCTAGATTGTAAAATTTCATGAATAGTTCTATCATTCTGAAAAAGACCTCTAAATTTAGAATCATCACTTTTTTGGATAATTTCTTGAATTTTTTTATAAGGCACACATCTTCTCATAACTAATTTTTTGCATTGTTTGTACAAATATGAGTCATCCCAAAAGTAAAATTTTGCATCGTGAATTAATCTTTTCTTGTTGTTTTGTTAGTTCATATGGAAAAATACCATAATATCATCATACCAAGGTATTTCCCACCCTTTAACAACATAAAGTTGTTCATTTGGAAAATTTTAATTAATTTCTTTTTCCAAATCAAGTGTTTCTCCATGTTCCAACCTAGATAGATGATCAACAATTTGATTATCAGTTTCTTTTCTATCGAGTACCACAAAATCAAATCCTTGCATCAGAAGTACCCATCCAATTAATCTTGGTTTCAGATCCTTCTTTTGCATCAGATATTTAATAGTTGAGTGGTCAGTATGCAAAATACATTTAGCTCCAATTAGATATGACCTAAACTTATCAAAAGCAAAAACAATGGCTAATAACTCACTTTCATTTATGATGTAATTAATTTGAGCATCATTAATAGTCTTACTAGTATAGTATATCACTTTAAAATTCTTGTCATATCTTTGCCCTAAAACAACTCCAATTGCATAATCACTTGCATCATACATTAGTTCAAAATGTTTCTCCCAATTAGGCAAAAAAATTATAGGAGCAGTGATCAATTTTTCCTTCAATGTTTTAATGGCTTTAAGGCACTCTTGGTTGATATCAAATTTTGTATCTTTTTTCCATAAGTTGGCATAAAGGCTTCATAATTTTTGAAAAATCTTTAATATATCGCCTGTAAAATCCAGAATATTCTAAAAACTCCTAACTCCATTTACAGTAGTAGGTGGTAGTATGTTAGATATAACCTGTATTTTTGCAAGATCTACTTTCATGTCATTTTCTGAAATTTTATGCCCAAGTACGATTCTTTCTGCAACTATGAATTGACATTTTTTCCAGTTTAATACTAGATTCCTCTTGCACATCATTCTAGAACTTTCTCTAAATGATCTAGACATATTTTAAATGGATTTCCAAACATAGAAAAATCATCCATAAAGTCTTTTATCCATTTTTCAATTTAATCACTGAATGTTGACATCATACATCTTTTAAATGTTGCAGGTGTGTTACATAATCCAAAGGGAGTTCGTCAAAAAGCAAAAGTTTCATAAGGACTAGTAAACGTTATTTTCTCTTGATCATATAGAGCAATAAGTATTTAATGACAACCGGTATATCCATCTAGAAGGTAAAAATATTTGTGCCCAGCTAGTCTATCCAAGAACTGGTCCAAAAAGGATAAAGGAAAGTGATCCTTTCTGGTGACCGAATTTAATTTTTTATAATATATATAGATTCGTCATCTAGTGACTTGTCTTATTGATATTAATTCATTATTCTCATTTGTCACAACAGTCACACCTCATTTCATTGGGACACAGTGAATTGGACTCACCCAAGCACTGTCTGAAATAAGATATATTATTCCAGCATCTAACTATTTTAAATTCTCTTTCTTGATAACTTCTTTCATCATAGGATTCAATCTTATTTGAGGATCAGCTCTTGGTTCATGATGATCTTTCAATAAAATTCTATGCATACAAATTGAATGACTGATTCCTTTATAATATCAACTAATGTTCATCTAATGGCTTTCTTATATCTTCTTAAAATTTCCAACAACTTTTGTTTTTGCGTATCAGTTAATTCATAGGATTCAATAACAGGTAATGTGGATAAATCTTCTAAAAATACATACTTTAAATGTGTAGGAAGTGTTTTCATTTCTAGTTCACGAGGTTTCTTAATAGATGAAATCATATTATTATTATTATTTGTAGGATTAACATTTTAAATTGTTCCTAAACATAATCCAATTCTTCATGACTCGCTTCCATAGTTTTCTCTTGAATTTTATCCTCATCCTCATATTCCAAAAATTCTTTTTCAGATTTCTTTTTAAATGTTTTCGTAAAACATTCATGACTTAAATAGTTGTTATATCCATTCTGAAGCATTCAATATCTCACTCACCTCTTGATCACTAACTCTCATAGTTAGTTCTCCTTTATGTACATCTATCAAAGCTCTTCCAGTGGCAAGAAATGGTCTTCCTAAAATGATAGAAATTTATTTATCTTCCTCCATATGTAATACATTAAAATCCAGAGGAAAGATAAATTTATCAATCTTTACCAAAACATCTTCTATAACTCCTTCCGGGTAAGTAATCGAACAATCAACTAGCTAAAGAGTTAGAATTGTAGGTGAAATGTCTCCTAAACCCAACCTTCTGAAAGTTAACAAAGGCATAAAATTAATATCGGCTCCTAAATCACATAAAGCTTTTCCAAAAAAACTTTAGTCAATAGCGCAAGGAAAAGTAAAACTACTAGGATCCTTAAGTTTTTCAGGAAGCTTTTTTTGAATTATAACGTTACACTCTTCACCGAATGCAACAGCTTCATTATCCATAAACATCCTTTTCTTATTAAGTATATCCTTCATAAACTTCACATAACATGACATTTGTTCCAGAGCTTCAACAAATGAAATGTTTATAGTTAATTTTCTCAATATTTGTAAAAATTTTGAAAATTTGTTATCTTTATTTTTTGCTTCAATCTTTGAGGAAATGTAGGCGTTGGTCTTTCTACAGTAATTTTCATTGGTTTGATTGAACATTCTGACTCAAAATGAAAATCTTCATCAGATTTTTCATTTTCCACCTCATCTTTTTCAACTTCAACTTCCATTTCTTTCTAAACTTTGATTTTCAATTCTTCTCCACTTCTCAGTTGAATAGCCTTAATTTTCTCTTTGTTCTGATCTTTAGAATTTAATTCAATATTACTAGGCAACGTTCCCAGAGGTTTATTGCTAAATGCAGTAGTAATACATCCCAACTGATTTTTCATGTTTCTAATTGCAGCTCCTTGACTTTGTAACTGATTCTCATTTGCAATATTAATTCTTCCATTGACAATTTCTTCTCCTTACTCTGCAAATTACTATTAAAACCTAAAGGGTAATAAGGTTTATAAGTTAGATTTCCTTGATTGTTGGAGTTTCACAATGGGTTCGTAGCAATGTTTCCCCGTTGCAGATTTTAAGCATTAGAGTTATTGTTACTCCAACTGAAATTTGATGATTTTTCCAACCAGAATTATAATAATTGAAATAAATATTGTTAGCACAATTATTTATTGCATTTAAAGTCAATAAGAAGATTGAGATTCTATCATTTGTCCTAATGAGTTTTCCTCAAGCACAGGTGGTGTCTGAGGATAATTCATAATACATTTATCTATCTTCTTTGATATAGCAGCTATTTGGCCAACCAATATATATTTCATCATAATCATGAATACTAGCTACTCTTTTTGGATTTACCATTTCAGAGAGCCATTAAAAATTATTAGTAGTCATCTCTTTAATTAATGAATATGCTTCATCGAATGGTTTTGACATTAATGATCCACCAGCAGCAGCATCAATTATCAATCTAAGAGATCCAACAAATATATTATAAAAAGTTTGAATTATTAATCAATCTAGTAACGCATGGTGTGAACACTTCCTAAGGAGATCTTTAAATATTTCCCAAGCTTCATAAATTGATCCCCCTTCAAACTAACAAAAAGATCTAATATCATTTCTAAGCTTAGCAGTTTTGATTGTGGGAAATATTTAGATAAAAATTTTTGTAATAAGTCTCCTCAAGTCTTGATAGATCCAGGTGGTAACAAGTTTAACCACATCTTAGTTTTATCCCTTAATGAAAAAGAAAAAAAGTGTAAGTCTGATGACATCATTAAACACTACATCATATTTAAATGTAGCAAATAATTCTTGAAAACTAGCAATGTGTAAATAAAGATATTCAATTGATGTTTCCTCAAACTGATTATTTTGTACAATTTAGATAATAACAGGTTTAAGCTCAAATGAATTGGTAGCTACAACAAGGTTTTGTATACTCAAATGAACTTCATTGGTTGTAGGATTAACAAAATCTCTTAAAGGTATCTGATGAAATTCATTTTCATTTCCAGAATTATTTAAATTGCAATCCATTTTGCTAAAATTATCTATTTCTTTTTGTTGTTTTTGAATTTTGCTAATTGTTATTTCTAACTCTGAATCGTAAGGTACTAAATTTTAAAATCTTAAACTATGCATAAACAAAGACAATAAGCAATTAAAATAAGCAAACATACTAAAATATGAAAATATTCAAATTGAACTACAATAAGTTTTTCAGTCCAAATAAAATGTTTTAAATTATAAAGTAATTTATCGTACTTCCCCGACAATGACGCCAAAAACTTCATGCGGAGTTTTGTGTGTGTTACTTTTATAAATATTTTTCAATATTGCAAAACACACACGACATCACTAATAGTAAATATACAATTCAATCCTAATAAAAATAACTTTAATAAAAATAATTTTATCTTTTAAAATATTTAAACTGCCAAATCCGTAATAATAACACAAATATATGTATCGCTCAAGTAATAAAGGGCTTTAATGAAATCCAAAGTATTGATCCCACAAGGAAGTTGGAAATTCTTATGACTATAATGTAAAACACAAAATTCAAACTACAAAACTTAAGTGCAAACTTCAACTTTAAAGTAATTAAGTGTATGCTAAATAAAATGTAGTTAAAAGAAATAAGTTAATTAAACTAATTGCTAAACTTTAAAAGTAAACTTATAAAAACTAAACAAAGTTTCTGTGACGAAGAGTTCAAATTTAAGAAAACATCCTTCCCCTTTACAATGAGTTTATGGACTGTGAAGAAATTAAAATCATTAAAAAATATTTTTATATATAATTATATTGTGTCGAATAGGTGCAATCCTATTCTTTACTCTCTTTCAAATGCATAAATAACATTGACTAATCTAGAGTTCGGTCCTCACTTCCATGGTTAGGTTGGGAGGATACCGACTCTCACTCCAAAGCTCCCACTTCTTCCTCACCTGAGGGCTAACAATCTCGCATTAGTTTCCAATCAATTGGACCAAATTGAGGATTTTAATATGGCACCTTAAAATCTCCAATTCTGCGTCCAACAAAGTATATTTCTCTATTTATTTGCACTCAACCCCATGAATTACATTCTCACCTATGGAATTGATGTGGCTCTCACCATGTTGTAGAAATCATAGCCCTTTCGGATCATATGTTTCTCAACACATTTTAACATTTTAATTGGCCGGACCAAAAAGTAGATGAAGATCGGAGTTTGAATCATACAAAATTATTGACATTTAAAATTGTATAAAATAAAATCAATTTTTCACAAAATCATATCTCAGAGTAGGGAGAAGGATAAAGAAGACTACTCAGAATTAATGAGAAGAAAACAAAAAAAAAACACAAATTTATATATAAAAATAAGTTTACAAAACAAAGAAATAAAAGACAACTTATCTAACGCTCATTCCCAAGAAAATTCCTAGAAGTTCTCTTTAAGCACTTTCCCTCTTTACAAGCACTCTAAATTATCTCTTGGAAATGTAATGAAAAAGAAATCTCTCACTTTCCCTCTCCTCTTACAATCTTAGAAGAAAATCTCCAAGTCTCTCTCTCTCTCATGCCTCTCTCTCTTCTCCACCAAACCCCTTTTTAGCCTTATACTCCCCTTTTTTTTATTTAGGGGCTGCCTCCTCTCAAAAAGAATTTGAAATTCCCTCCAAAATTCTCTCCAAAAGTCACTCCTTTTGAATCCCAAAAGACATGTCCATTCATTCAAGAGGCATATCCCTTCATTCAAGAGTCTTCTAAAGTGTCACCCCATGGGGCGTTTGAAACATTTGAAGCCTTCAAAATCCGCTCAAAATTTGTTCATGTACCGCCTTAATCCATCAAATATCTTCTCTGGCACTTCAGGCACCAATTATGGCGCTTCAGACGCCAAGTTACTTAATTTTGCGTTGTTCTGGGTTTTGGCGCTTCAAGCGCAGCTTCTCTGTATAATGACGCTTTAGGTGTCAGTTTTGGTCCTTCAGGTGTCAGCTCTCTGGAAAATGGCGCTTCAGGCGCCATAATCACAAAGTTCTCTATTTTGGCTCCAAATTTTCTCCTTTTGCTACTTTTGCTCCAAATGCCTAAAATTGATATATCTACAACAAAAAACATGAAAATACCCTTCTTTAAAGTGCAATATAACAAAAAATAAGCATAAAATATATACTTAAATTAACACATTATGTTGGTATATCATTATCAAAGAAATTTTTTTGTATGTGCTTGGCATTTATATTGTGGCTGATCATGTTATCCTTCCAATAAGGCAAATCCAAAAAATATTAACTTATTTGTCCAATTATGAGTGACACCAAATTTGGGTGGATGATGTGAAGAAAGTTCAGGGTATACAATAATCATTAGAATGCCAGTAACAATCTATAGTATATCTTCCCTAGATATTCTTGGAGGTGGCAATGATTTCTCAATTTTGTTCCTTCTGAATGCATTCCTGTTCCTTCTGAAGGGATGTTCAACATCTAGAAACATATAGTGACAGTCAAACCATGAACTCTTCCTGCCATGCTAAAGCGTGAAAGCCTTAGATGAATTCATGCAATATGGATAGACTAACTTTCCTGCGGTGCTCCACCCAGATAATATTCCATATGCAAGAAAATTACTTATTGTCTACATTAATGTTGTTTTCGTTCAAAGTATGTGTTTCATGGAAACGTCATACATCATGAAACCTCTTTTAGCTCATCTATCAATGGTTGTAAATATGCATCAATTCTTTCATTAGGCCTACTGAGACTGGATATAATCAAGATTAGGAAGAAGAAAGGGGTTGTCATGCACATCCCAGGTGGTAGATTCTATGGTGTAAAAATCATTGACCAACAAGAGTAGAGCGATGTTGTCTGACTGTAGGGTCTGAAGCCATCATAGCAAAAGCCAAGCTGAACGATACATGCCTCCGTAACAAACTCAGGATATTAGCAATCAAAATATTTCTACGCTGCCCCATTTGCTGGATGACTAATTGAGTTGTTTTTTTTCCTAATCTACTATGACGTTGCGTCATATGTGGAGTAGTAAGCATAGAATTTTATAGCCATTATAGACGTCGAATAAGCAGTAGATAAAAGGGCCACTTGAACAGAATGTTCAGCTGCCTCTTACTTTTCTTCTGCAAGGTTTACATCTAAGAGAATAACAAAACGTGCACTGTTCCTCCATTGCACTAGTCTTGTAATATAACATACATCCATTTACACAACAATCAATCTTCTCTACTTTACACCATAACTTGGAGACACTTTTTTGTCCTTTATAAATCTTCGGGGACTAATTTTTTATGTGGATTAATCTCTTTTAGCAGGCTACTAACTGATTCAAGCACTCTTGGGGCATGTTATACTTTGTTTTGATTAACTCAGAAAGAGACTTGCAACCCTCCCATGGCAGCCTTTAAGCAGCATTTAATAAATTATAAAACGTTTGAGCTTTGAGATATAGTGCTTCTTCGTGTTGCACTTGGCTTGCATAATATTGTTTTATTCTATCAAGGTTCATTTCTTCAAAACTACTTGCGTGAAATCTAGGTAGAGTGTCATAACTTGTCGAAGGAGCGGAGCTGAATGTTGTAGGACCAACCTCCTCATGTGAAGTCTAAATCCAATAATCATGTATGAAATCCCAAATAGTGTAAATAATATCTCACTTCTTCAGAAGTTATGTGTTCTCGATTTCTATATTTCAACATGGACACTGAAACCTATCTTCAGATAGGTAAGTTAGTAGTTGAGATGCAGTTGTCACAAAGGCCTCGACACAATTCAAGAACTCCTCAGTGATCTCATCTATATCCGAATAAAGTTTATTGTGCATCCACAATCTTAATGTATGAATATCGATATGTACCTTTAAACTAGAGAATAATTATAAAGTGCAACTGAATACATTGTATTTAATTTTAGTAGTAGATATAGTGCGAAGTTGTAGTAGTAGGTGATGACATATGACAATAATCAATACATTATAAAAAAAGTGAATGTTTTAGATAGCTCGAACAACAATAATCATTAAAAAAATGATTGATTTTAATTTTGGCTTGGATAAAAAGCGGATCTATATAAATAACCCATGTTACGAGCCAAAAGATTAAATTTCTTTCAACTCAACCACATTTAAGCTCAGAATTAGAACATTAACAGCCCACTAAGGCTGTTAGGGCTGTGAAAGATCAATAATCGACAAACATTTACTCAAATTTTACCTCTAATCTTGTTTGTACTATAGCTACACCAACACTTTCATGAGTATATTTCTTTCACATTTTTGTCTACAAGTGTAAAGCCACTGATCCACCTAAGTATTCTCGTCTCAACAACTCTTAATAGATGACTTAAACAAATCTAAACATATTCTATGAAGAAAATACTTCACGTGATGTAAGAGTGTTCACTTATTATCCAATGAGAAATGTAATTTTCATTGCCAAAATAGAAATTAACTTCAAACATTATGTTCATGACATTGTAGAACATAATATTTGAAGTGAATTTCCATTTTGGCAATGAAAACTAGATTTCCCATTAGATGATGAAGTGAACCCTCTTATGTCATATGAAATATTTGCTTTACAGAATATGTTTAGAGGTGCAAAAGTAATCCAGTTAAAAGTTATAGAGACAATAATATTTAGGTTTATGACTGGCTTTACACTTGGAGACAAAATAAAAAATAAGTATATCCGTGAGAGGATTGGTGTAGCTACAGTGACATAGAGAGGGAGGCTTCTTTATGGATTTCAAATAAATGTTTGACCAATTAATGATCATCCAACTGAATTAACATTACGAATATGTTAAATGATTCGACTTCGAGCCGAGATGACGTACACTAAAGAAATTCAATCCATAATTTTGGCTTGTAGCTCGGCGTGTTTATTTCAATCTGAGTTTCATATACAAGCCAAACTTAGAATCATTTTTTAAGCAATTATCGTTGTTCGAGCTAAATTTACATCCCTACCATACGTACTACTAAAAATATTTACTAACATACCAAATAATTTTCAAGATTTAGCCGTCTTAAATTTTGATAAATCCAAAATTACCAGATTTATAGAATCCTATTCAAACTAAATCTTGCTTGCAACCAAATAACCCCTTAATCTAACACTTAAAGGTAGATTAAGAGCCAGTTTTAGCATGATATGTGTAAGATTTAGGCTAAATCCTGCCAAATAAAAAAAATACATCACTAAATCTTAAGCTTTTCATAAATCTTAAAATGACGCCGACTCTCGATAAATCTTGAATTTAATAAAACGTCTGAATTAGTGTATGCAGTAAACTTGGGACGAGCTGAGAGTAAGGGGCTATTTGGCAGCCAATTTTATATAAGATTTATCCAAGATTTATGTAAATCCCGCCAAATGAAAAAAAAAGGCATGTGTAAATCATAGGATTTATGGAAATTCAAATTTTGTGTCCGAAGTTTTGCCTTCGATTCATGTTAAATCTAGATTTAGTAAATCTAATAACAGGGTGAATTTAGTAAATCTAAATTTACTATGTCCTACTAAAGCTAAATCCTTATTATAGCCCTAAGAACACTTTACAATAGGGTTTAGCCTAAAACTTGTCAGACGGTCACTTTGATAAAAAAAATAAAGCTTTGGATTTGATTAATTTAGATTTCACTTGTTTAGACCTTAAATCTTGGATTTGCTCAATCCAACAATGGAGTGGATTTAATAAATCTGGATTTACTAAATCCTCCTTGTAGCTAGACACACCTTAGAGCAGGCTTTAACCTAAATCTTGCTAGATGTCCTTTTCATCAAGATAAAGCCTCGACTTGATCAACCAACCGAACCAAAAACTATTCTAGATTTCATAACATCTCAGGATTAGATAAATCCGAATTTACCAGATTTACTAAGGGTGTGTTTAGTACAATAGTTTTAATAGGACTTAAGCTACATTTAAATCCAGCTAAACACCATAAATAAGTTAGATAATCCGTCGTTAAGTTAAATCCAAATTTTGCTTGTTTCGTTTATTAATTCCATCTATTGGTTGGATTTTAACAAACTTAGCGCAGAAAAAAAAATATTTCAAATATATTTATGCCAAGGATTTAATTGCATTTTACCTTAATGGAACCAAAGACTATTTAAATTTAATAATATGTAGATTTGATACATCCTGATTTACCAGATTTACTAAATCAAGTTTAACTTCAATCCTACTTGCAGCCAAACATTCACTAAATCCTATTTAATGTAAATACAAATTGTAGCCAAACAACCCTTTTAGGCATGAATCGAGCGAAAAAGAAGATGTAAAGTTACTTGGTCAATGGTTTCGGGTCTTTGCAAGCTGCAATTCCACGACCCATCTACCTCCAATGGTGACTGTTTGGTGAGGGAACGATCGTGAACGCGAATGGTCTTGGACGAAATCAAGAGAGGCTGAGGGTTTCGGGGAGGGAAAGTGAAGCTGCGAGTGGATTGTGAGGAAAGAAGAGAAATAAATGAGCGATTTTGGCAGGGAGTGTATAATTATGAAAATTACCGTCGGCTTATATAGGCCTAAAAGCCGTCAGTTTATAAAATTAATACTGAATGAAATTGCCAACACTTATTAAAAGAAGTTATTGATTAACACGCTACCAAATAATGGGTTATGCGAAAACAACTAATTGTGTTAGTTGGTTAACAATCATTCATAACCCACAGTACATATCATTAGAAAGAATAGAATTATGTCAGACAATTATTACTCTTGTTACCGACGACATATTCTGTAATTATATCGTCACAAATAATCCAGCTAATATACCGTGATTATACAATCGGTTTTGCAAAATCGGTTCTAACATCTTTTCTTGTTGTGTATTAGAAAATTTTAATGATCTATTTATTTATTTGTAGTTAATCAAATTTGGTGAAAAATTGTAGATAATTACACTATATTTGCAAGTTTTACACTTATTTTTTTGTTGATATGAACAATCATTTATGTTCTAATTATATCTATTAAATGTATCTCTATTTTTATTTCTTTTTAATATTGAAAATGAAGGCAGACACCTGACCAAAATACTAAAATTGAAGAATATAATTAAAAATGTGAAATGAAAAAAAAAAACAAAAACAAAGGAATTACATATTTAGACTTGTAAATGTAAACAAAAAAAGAGTAGAAAAGCCAAAAAGATAAGAATGTCTCCAAAAATGAACTCAGGAATAACCCAACATCAATTTAACCTGCTCCCTCAAAGACTATCTAGACAAACTGTGTATCACCACAAGAAAGGAAGCCCATTAGAAGGAATGTAAATCAACAACCAAGGGAAGAAAAATATGACAAATAAATGAATAGTGGCTCAAGCGCAACCGTGAGTACCAAAAACCAGCCAAGACTAATCATATTTAAATGTAAAAATGACAGATAACAACAATCTCTAATTAGAAAATGCAACAACATACCCAAAAAACAAAAAAACAAGAAGCACAAAAGCTAGCAATGATCAAGTTAAATCAGTTCGTAAGTAATAAGAAACGACATCCATAAAATTGTCATGAGTCCGAGAAACTAACAAAGATCAATGCGAATCCGATCAGAGGTAGGAAAGAGCAGCAAAACATAAGGTGAGGAGTAAATAAAAAAAAAACAAAATTAATTGTAGAGACTATCATAACTAAACATGAACTGCACAATGAATAAATATGAGCATCCAACACTGTAGGGAGTCAAGTTTGTGGCCGAGCCATCGAAATTATAGGGTAACATCACAGAACATCTAAAAAATAGCATCATTATAGGATGCCGAAAAAATACCAAAAGAAAAAGATATTGGATGCAAACATGCTATAGTCGTGCCGTCCAACAAGAGCAAAAACAATTTAAGAGAAGAGTTTGTTAATTTGATCTAGTGATCAGAGCTTATAAAGTTCCTTAATTTAATCTGGAAATTCATGATCGAATTTCTATTTTATGCTTTTCTATTTGATTCCCTAGTGAAGATTCCAAGTGAGAAAGTAGAGAAGTAATAGAGCTTAATAACATCTTGTAATTTTTTTTTTCATCCCAATAAAATGGACAGTAATATGCACAATTAACAAGAAAAAAAGATTGAGAATTTGAAAAGATAAAGCATCAAAATGAGTGAGGAATTGAACATTTTTCTCCAAAAAGAATGAAATTCCAAGTAGAAATGTTTCTTTAAAGGAAAGCGTGAGAATAAGTGCATCCAAAAAAACAGAAAAGATAAGTTTGAAACTCAAATGGGTATGACAGATTACACATTCAAAATTAAAATTAATTTCTTTGGTGATGAGCATGCCCTTATTTTCAGCTAGTTGATGACAATTATTCACAGTCATAATGAATTTGATAGAATAACTCTTAAGCCAAACATACTTGCTCCAATCCACCATAGGGCATGTATCTTAAGCAAAATAATAAACATTTATATGGACATTGAGTTTTAAACTCTTCCAAAGACAAGAATAATGATTATCTCCAACAGGTATATTCTGAATAAGCCTTATGCAATGGTCTAGACTCTAGAGCGTTACAGGGCTCGAAGAAAGACCAATATTTATTTGGAATAAAATCACAGATGCTAGTAAAAGTGGGATAATGATACCAAGTGAAAATTAGGATACCAAATTTCACAAAAGGAGGAAGTTTTCGAGCCACGAGTTAAACTAGAATAGAATATTGTTGTTAAAAGCAAATAGAAAGAATAAACACATTCAAATTCTAACATGCATCTGCATTAAAGATTTCAAAAAAGAAGAAATTTTAGGTCTCAATTTAAACAAAGGGAGATCAATGATGATTAAGACAACAAGAAAAAAGACTACTTGGAGTTAAATTATGTACAAATTATATTGGATTTGCACATAAAATTAGTGGTTCCTAGATGGTGAAGTTCTAAACTACTGCAACATTTAAGTTTAGTGGAAGTATTATAAACTATAGTGTGCATTTTCATATCAACCCCATTATGATGCAAGAAATTATTAAACATAGAAATTTTTTTTTTTCAAACCTTTAGGAATAATAGAGGATTTGAACCTGAAATGAAAATTTTCATTTCACTCGAGGCCACAGTCACATTGAGTGATGGGATTCAATTGATTGTTGCTCTGCAAGCACAATGGCAATGCAATTGGCAATGGTAAGACTCTGCCATTTGAATTTTTTTAAATATATGCGGTCGTAAAAATCCACCCATTTGATCACCAAGTTATGAACAAGAATTTGTCATTCCTGCAGCACATTAACTAAGATAACTTCGCAATTACAACATTAATATTGGCCGAGAATAAAACTAGTAGTCAACAAGGAGATTATCAACTCAAAGAAGTTTGTGATTTACATTTTTCTTTAAAAGTTCCGTTTTAACCTTGCAAGTCTTCTATTCTAACTTCAATCCGATAACCTATAAATTTTATGTCTACAATCAACATAGATTTAGTTTTCAAGCTACTGTTTTCTCTCTCGATTTTGCCCCCAACTTCTCCGTCAATCTGATTATCAATCCTGATATGATTTGTTATTCTAGAATTTGTAAAATCATAATCATTAAAATTCTATTAAAAAAAAATAGAAATGATATTCATCAATGATCTATTAAACATATAAGAGATAATTACATATTGAGCACAAGAAAAATTGCTATTTACAAATCAAACAACTAGGTTATTTTTTGTATAAAATCGATGCATTTATGCATGCCACGATCAAACCGTTATGATTTTGATAAAAATGAAAAACATGGGTTGGAGTTTTATCATGACCCTTGATATTTGAGTAAGAATTTGAAAAATGAATGCAAGAGAGTGCTTGTTTCATAAATAACAATATTTTGGGTACCCTGTATGTAATCTCCCCCAACATATAATTACAAAAATAAATTGAATGCCAAAATTTTCTACCATAATCTTTAGGCTAAGAAGGGTAATCTATATAACCTTGGTCAACCAAGGCCAACTTTGACACTCTGCGTGTGGCTTCATCGCCACACGTCCGACACCATTAAGGGGCAATATCCAAAATAAGGAAAACTCAAATATACCTAAGTTACCAAAATATCATCAAAGTTTAGCATGGCAAGCTTTTATTTATTTATTTATTTTAATAAATTATGACCAGCCACTTTAAGATCAACTTTGCATAACCAAAAGATTAAATTGAAACTAAGTGGCAGTCTAAAACTGAAACGGCTACATGTAAATATCCATAACATTATGAATTGCGTGTTTTTTTTCTGCTCTTTGCTCTTTCAATCTAAAGATGGCAAATATTATGTAGAAAAAATGGATTTAAATACGAAAGAATATTATTTAATATTACCGAATCAAATGTGTATATTATTTGAATGAATTTCTACAATAATGAATAGATAACTTAAGGAAATAAACTTAAGATGAAAATTTTAAATAAGAGCTAAATTAAACGAAGAGCATAAACATAAATCACTTTTCAAATAAAAAATAGCATAGATTTGATATGAAACCGAAATAGCCATTACGCATTAGAGCTGCTCAAAATGTTCTGCTACTTTTTATTCATGGTCAAATGAAATATATATATATATATATATATATATATATATATATATATATATATATATATATATATATATATATAGCACAAGAATTATAATCCAGTAACATGTCTTTTTCAAATAAAACAAATTGGCGATATATTGAATTGCTCAAGGCCATAAAGTCGTACAATAAAAAAACATTTCGTAGTGGTATAAAAGTGCTCATCTGTTATTTTAGAAGATAGCAGTAGGAAGTCCTTGCTCCATCCATACTTGAATTGATGCAGATATACAATAACACTCGTTGGTATGGAAATCTTGCGCCTGGACTCCTAAATTACATAAAAGAAAACATGTAGCTTGTTAACTGGTTCCATCACCAATTTGACTCGGCATCTTCGATCGAAAGTTATTTATTTATTTGCTTTACGAGCAAGATAGCGCTCACGAGCTGCCTGAATTCTACTCTCCATGGAGTCACCCCTGCCGCTGCCGCTTTCCTCTAAATTGTGTAGCTGGAGCTGTTTGTGCTCTGCTTGTTCGATTTTTTCACACTCCAATCCACCACTGATAAGTGATTATAACAAATCAAAATTAAAATAACCTCGATTTAATAAAAAATGGTGCAATTTCAAATGCAGAAACATAGAACCTTCTCAAGCAAATGACAGATATAAGTAGTATGGACCTATGAAAGACCTGAAAGTTCTTCATAATACCTCAGCTTGTGGATGTCCATCTTCTCCAGCTTCTTTAAAATAGGCGCAACCCATGATATATCTACTGCACAAACATTCCTCATAAAGGGGCGGGAGGTACTGATAAGTTCATGGTACACAACGTAGTCTGGCAACTTGCCATCTTCATTAGTTTCCAGCATTGAAGATGGGTGAACCTGAATTGTGTGCAAGAACTGGAAATCAAGTTTTGCTTGGTGCATGCTGCTTATATATTTTTAAAATTAAATTCAATGAGCATAATCCTCTTTTAATACAAAGAAGGACAAGGACAAAGAAAGTTGGATTGGGATAGAAAATGAAAGGTTTTGTAAGAGCCATTTTGTTCAGAAGTTGTTCAAAATTATTTCTAAAGTGAAATAACATTGATTGCTCATCTGAACAAAATGTGATGGAATGCAATAACATACGTGATGGATGTCGACAAATATAGTTGTGGAGAGTCATCGCAGCGACAACAATCTTCACTTGATTGTTGAAAAAATAAGTGGGCATATCACGCAAAATAACCCTTTTTTTACAAACCCCAAATGTCCTTTCAATAGCTCCATGTAAAGATGAGTATCTCTTGTTAACCATCTCCTTTCTGCCCCAAGCTTTGTTGGTTCTTTGAAATCAGATAAAATGATATTTTATATCAGGGAATGGCTTGAGATATCCTTTTTATAATGGATAATAGTCCCTTGTTATAAGTTTATTCATTAATATTGTGATGCAATACATATTTTATTTATTCCTATGGAAGCAAAATTAGATGCGGCTTCAGAAAGTTGTACTTGTCAGTTTGCGTGGCATACTTAAATACACGACTATTGTGGGCGCTTCCTTCCCATCCGACCATCACAAAAATGAAGCACATATTAAAATCATATACAGTCATAATGTTTTGCGTTGGCGACCCACAACGTCCAATATATGTAATATTTTCACTGTTTGACACGAATGCATCGACATGCATTCCATCAATTGCTTCAATATAATTGTAGGTCATTTGTTAGATATTAGGGTTAACACTCTTAAGTGAATTTTGATACATATGAAGACAAAAATCTACTTTGAAATATGACATATAGTGTTAATCACGTGAAAGCTCTACAGGAGTTTTGAAATATTGGGTCTTTAGGTCTTATAATTCATGAGGATGAGTTGATAAGTGCATCCAATCCAACTAATAAATTTCTGCTAATTGTAACTTATGAATGTTAGAATCGCATCATGACTCTTCTCATAAACTTATTTTGTAACAAAATATAGATAGTTAAATCTAACACCTCTCTTGAAGTCATCCTTAGATGATTCACGGAGTCCAGAATTTCTATGCAGTTCTTCTAATAGATCAATAAATGTGAGCTATGACATACGAAACATGTTAAATCTACAACACCCCAACCCACTTCTTGCTAATGTACACGGATGTCATACAAGGATAGTGAGCAATATATGAGTTCTAATATTCATAGAGTAAGAATATTGCGACTGCAATTTTACTCCACCTTTCTCTATCCATGTTATTCATTTTTTATGCAGCTAACATATAAATAACACTGAATTAGCAAGTGATGCATTAAACAAAAAATAATGCGAATATTCCAAAAAACAATGAAATATATCCAACAAAGAAAAGAATAAAACTCAAACATAATGAAAATAGCGTAAATAATATCCAATTAGTAGCATAAATAATGTCCCCATAACAAACTAATTGATTTCTTTTTTCTTAGCCATCACGTCTACTAGCATGAAAAGAATTATACAACATAAATTTGTGCAGCTAATACAAGTTTATCATGAAAACAAAAAGTACCATTTAAAGCCCCACACATCTGAAAAGGTAACAGAAAAAAAAAAACACATTACCACCACTGCATCCACCAACAAAACCATGACCACCATACCACCAACAAACCATCACACAGTTACCACTACCACCACCCCACCACCACTACCATCACTACCCTCACACATACCGGCAACACACACCAAAACCACTACCCCCACACATACGACCAAAACATCACCAACAAAACCATCACCACCACACATACCACCATCACACCAACACCACCACACTACCATTACCACCACCACCACACCAATGTCACCACCACCACAACCACCACACAAGTACCACCAGCATAACCACCACAAATTTGTCATAAACACCAACACGCAACCACCACCATCACAACCAACATACTACTAAATTGAAAAATTCGAACAACATACCGATATAATTCATTGGCCAAACACAAAGACCATAAATCAACAATAGAAACCCATCATATGCAGTGGCCACAAAGCAACAATATCAACCCATAATGCTCAGTAGCTGCAAAGTAACAATAACAATCCATCAAACACAGTGGTCGCAAACCACCAATATCAACCATCCTCATTCATAAAACCTTCAAATGTCATAGAAAAATAAAATGCACTTTTTATATGAATTCAACATATCCTTGCATGCCACCATCCCCATCTAACTCTGTGGTCACCAGCCCAAGATGAACCAGAAACTGCAAGGCCTAAAAAGAATGCATATTATATATGAACTAGAAATTACAAAGAGCAAAGAGCCAACACCACAAACCAAAAAAAAAACTAAATTTCATAGAAAAATGATATGCAATCTATGTTTTCACCTTTTTATGTTCATTTTCACTATAGAGCACAAACAAACCAAATACAATAAGCTAAAAACTACAGTGAACCAAAAACCACAAAGAGCAAAAAGCCAAAACTGCAAATACCTAATAATTTCAAAATCAATATAAAATTGATATATAATTTGGTGTTGTCCTCTCCATAGATTCTCAATTTCTTTATAGAGCAACAACCTAAACCGCAAAACACCAAGCCACTTACGACAACCACAAACAACAAATTTTTCAGAAAACAGGATTTCAATATAAACTTTATAGAAAGCATTTCTCCATATAGCAAAGCCACAAACCTCACCAGTGAAATAACATAAGGGCGAAGAGTGAGGTAAGAAGATACCTGAGGATAGTGGAGAAAAGGGGAACAAGCGATCCTCGGCGATTCTCTCACAACAAGAGAAGGAATCACTAGAGCAGGACATGAGAGAGTAGAAAGGGGATGGGGCAGAGAGAATGAACCGCTAAGGCAGAGAAACAAATGCAAGGAGGGGCAACACAGATAATAGGTTCACAGCGGCCGCGTTTTAACAAAACTTTCTAAATTTGCTACCACACCACACGAAACAAACATTAACCGTGGCGTTTTCCCACAACGCCGCTCCATTTAAGCTGCCCTAAACACAGCCTAAGATGGATATGCCAGTAATGCAATATAGGAATCGCTTAAGGAGCTCAATTGGATTGTGTATAAACAGGCTGATGAGATGGTAAGATCTCACTATGTTAAAATATATATATTGCAAGACATTATATACATGAAAGACAAATTCCATCCGCTTTGAGGTGGAAGATACCTGAACAAGTTGTGACCTATAACCAAGTGTTCGGAAGCCATTGTGGTGAAGCATTCTTTCTGCAAGCTGGTTTCCAAAGCCCCTGCACAAGGCTTTTCTCAAACTTCGGTAATCTTGTTCACCTTTTTTCTGCCTTACACTGGATTGTATATCCACAGGACCTATCGTTCGAAAGCAGGAAAGTGTTATCATTCTGACGGTTTAACACAGTAATTATGTATGTGTCCATATGAACAAGAAGAGTGAACTTAGATAAATACCACAGAATTCTTATCTATGTACATATCTAACACCTAAAGTGACATTTACACATAAAATTTTAGTGCCAAAATCATATCAAATTTAGGTATATTTCACTTTAAGAAACTTAGTAGTGATATTTTTATGTGATGTTAAAGATTCAAATATTACAGATATTTAAACATTAAAGTTTTTGGCGCTAGATATGTAAATAAAAAGGAATTATGTGATTTATTTGTAAATACCCCTAATTTTTTATGATCAAGTCCTAAATGACAAAGCAGGTAGCACAGAGGGAACAAAAAAAAATGTGAAATGTTCAAAACAACATTTGATTCGGGCTAAGTGATTAACAACACAACAACCAAAACAAGAGTCAATTCTAAATAAATAAAGTTAGAATAAATAATTTACAAGAGCAACAATCATAAAAATATGATTTAGAAAACAGTAATAATAGCCAACTAATAAATTGATAACAGTGAGACAAGAAAATTACATTCCAAAATATTTGTTTAAAGAACACCTCATGTCTAAACATGTCATCTTGAACGTAATTACATAAAAAATACAATTTAAATTTTAAAACACTTGGTACAAAAAAAAAGAATGAAATTCACATTATGCACCTTACTAAAATGTATGCACTTAATGGGATAATAACAAGTAAAAAAGAAAAAGAAAAAGAAAAATATTATAGAAATTAGCATTTCCCGGAAGAACTTCGGGTGAAACAAATTATTTAGATAATACACTTTCAACAAGTGGTGTTAATTTATTTTGGTGTTCAGAAGATGTCAATACAATGCCCAGGGAGTGTCTTTGGAGGACGGTCAAAATAAAAGAACAAATACTTGTTCGCTTTCCAAATAACTCATGAACCTGTATTCAACAATAATTATTATCAGCATATAAATGATGTAGATTTATTCACCCGTGGTCTAGGTATCCCCGAACCCTTCATTAATAAAACCGTGAATAAATCTTCTCCAGCAGACAAAGCCCAAAAAGCTTCTTACGCAGTTCGCTTCGCCAAACACTGGTTCCCGTCAAGTAGTTTTAAAGCGGCCACAGACCACCTACCCAGTGGAACAATTGAGTGTCCAATAAGAACATAAAAGATTGTCAACAATAAAATAAAAATTGTCATATCTTGTGTTCCACATGAGATGATTGAGTCATGTGATCACAATTGAATTGAATAATGGGATGCATGGATTTGCCACATTCTTAGGTCTAAGGAAGCTAGACGCTTGTATATATATAAGGCCTTGGTTTTGTCATTGCCATTGTTGACCAAAAAATGTCGTTCAAAAGTCAAAATACATAAACTTGATGATCTCAAAGACGTACAAAAAAAGTTTCACGTCCTGGATTATAAAATATATGTAATAGGAATGTTCATCCATTGCTCATTCTGCTTGATGGGCCATCTAGATGCATTCAAACTGCTGAAACTATCCATGTTGACTTCCAGCAACTCGCGAGCTATGCAAAAAATAAATAATAATTGGATAGAGAAATAGAATTTGTGAGGAGTGCACACTTATATAATTCCAAATGCCGAAACTAAGTCAACTTCCTGCAACACACGAGTAATGCAAATAAATAAATAAATAATTGACAAGAGAAATAGAGTTTGTGAGAAGTGCATCCATGCATATAATTTTTTACATATAAGCTCCAACCCCTAATGCAATCCACAATGCAAAAAAATATTGAAAAAATTACATTCAAATGATAGGGGTGTTGTTCGTATGGTATTACTCGAAAAAAGATACAGTCAACCCAAACCCAATCCATTTAATTATCGAGTAAAAAAAATCTCAACATGACACAAACTTCAATGAAGTAAGAAATTAAGGTTAAGTCAATAGAAAAGATCTCAACATATTGATAAGTCACTGCCTCTGGTAGGCTAGCTGACCAACATAACAGGTTAAAAGAGAGACAGTTGTACACCAAGCCAAAAGAAAAGATAGTCATGGAGCTAGCCGAATGAAGGATGATTCTACGCTAGGACGAACGAAAGACAGCCCACTGCCACGCAAATGAGGAGACCGGTCAAAACACTGAGGAAAGGTCGCGAGTAAGCTTGATTGAGAAGTCTTCCCATCATCCACATGCGATTCGCTCCATCATCACTGAACGAATAAACATGTGCCGAAAACCAAAACTCATCATTATCAAACACTAAATTCCTTATTAATATGTTTATATATGTTGTACGAATGACCATAATACTCCTAAATTTCTTTGTGTAAAAGAGAGACTTATATATAATTATTTACTCTGGGTATCTCCTATACCTATAAATAGGAGACCATTTCATGAAGAAAAGCTCTAGATTCTCTCATTTTTACTGTTCACCTCCTCTTCTATTCTTACTCTCCCTCTCTTTATACACTTTAAACCTAGGGTGTGATTTCCCGAACACTTTAAGATTCAACATCCTAAAAGGTGCGCTGAGCGTAGAATCATACCATCAACAAAAAGAGAAGCATAACAGAGAGAAAGGACTGTATTTCAAGAAGAAACACAGAGCCAAATAGTGGACATAGATAGCAAAAGAAAGATGGTGCTACAATAAGTAATGGAGATGAAAGAACAACTAATGTTGGAGATGAGAGAACAAATGGTAGGCACTTTTAAAGAAGCATTGCCTGAGGTAGCCAAAATCCATGGAGTCAGAACCCCTAGGAATACGGCCGTCAAGAGCCTAGTTGCAGGGAAGAACCAATACCAAGCAACCGACGAGATGGATTGGCACCCATCGGTCGAAGATCTCAACCAATAGAAGATAGGATCGAAGATTTCCACTACCAAGACAGTGTCGAGTCAACCCCAATAGAAAGACATCAAACCACGCGAACCACAGCCCTCTGTCAGGCATAAAATACTTTTCCCGACAAATCTATAAGGTCGAACCCCCAGAGAAGTTCAAAACACCCAACTTCGATTCATATAAAGGTCTCACTAATCCAGCCGACCATGTAGCCGCTTTCGAGTCGGCAGTCAACATGCTGAAAATCACTTACACATTCAAATATAGGTTGTTCCTTACTACACTAAGAGAGTCGGTTTCGAATAGTTAATGCCCTTCCAGCAAAAGTCATCCCCTCCGAGTTCAAGAGGCTATTCATGGCCGACTTCATCAGTGCGCAAAAGCCGCAAAAGAAATCCCAAGCTCTCTTACAGATAAAGTCAAAAGGAAAAACTTTCCATTCACATATCACAAGGTTCCAGAGGGAAATGCTGGAAATAAAGAACCTAGAACTTATGATCGCACAAACTGCTTTGACATAGGGAGTAAAAAGTGAAAATTTTAAGTACGCGGGTTGTGTGAGCTAAAGTGCCTTGCCAGGTTATTGGAAATGACCAACCACCACATCACATCAGAGGAATATATCCTCAACAATCGACAAGAGGAGGCCCAAGCAAAAGTCGCCGACCCTCAATCGGTGTACAGAACAACAGATAATGGCTGGAGAGTGAACCCACACACACACACTCGTCATCATTACAAAAAAAAACAAGCACAACATGAAAAAAAGGAATGCAAAAGGCAACAACTGAGATAATCGGACTCAATACTCTAATCAACGGTCGACCCACCATAACGAACAACCAACGATACAACAAGAGCCGATCAAAATAACCCCGTTGAGAATTTCGATGGACAAACTGGTAGAGGCCATCCAAAATAAAGAATATTTCAAAAAACCTTAGCCAATGAGAGCTAGGAGTTCAGCACAATATCCAAAGAAAAACTATTCCTATCACAGGGACCATGATCACGACACAAAAGAATGCAGAAATCTCAAGAGCCTTGTCGAAGTCTTGATAAAGGTTGGAAAATTAAAAGAACTTGTCATCGCCAAGGCAACAACTCGTAGGAAGGGGAAGGCCCCAACAAACAGAGCATCCAACGAACCCGTCAGGGCAAACACCATCGAGATTGCAAGAATAATACCAACAATACTTAGAGGAGGCAGAGAGTCTTCCTGTCAATCAAGCCTAAAGAAGATCCGATCATGAGAGTTGTACGCACTGCTCTCGTCCCAAGATAGGCGAAACATTCCCCCATCATGTTTACCCATGAAGACCTATCGGCAAAAGATAACACCTATAACGACGCAATTGTCATCACAACTTTGATTAACGATTACAAGGTAGAAAGCATCCTCATCGACACCGGAAGGATGATAAATATTTTGTTCAAGGCGGCATTCAACTAGAAACCGGAGACAATAGATGACGACGTCTTTCGGGCCCCTTTATGGGTTCTCAAGAGAAAGGAAAGAGGTCCTCGGTGTGAATGCTCTAACAATCAATTAGGGAGACAAAGACAAACAATTCAGAAGGACCGAAAACTTTTAAGTAGTCGACTCTCCGCCCACATTACACAGTCTTCAACCGACTGCTGTTGAACAACTTCCGGGCAGTGAACTCCGCATATCATGTAGGTGTAAAATTCTTGTGAGACGAAAAGATCATTACGTTGGAGACTTAAAACAGTTGAGGTAACCAGCATCAACTAAAAGCAACTCGAGCTGCAGAACCAGATAGAGGGTGGCCTCGAGACCAGCGAGGCCACCCTTCAAATCTCTGCAACCGATGACAAGACGGGTTAATTTTTTCTGATAAAAAAACTTTTTGATTTCGATTCAAAAGATATTATCTAGACCCTCAAGGAGAATAAAAACGCCTTCGCTTAGTCCGCAGCGGAAATATCAGGATTGGTGAATTAACGTCTCATGTCATCGACTGAATGTCAATCCTACTGCTACCTTGGCTGAACCGATCTGAGAAGTGAAGAAGCTAATGGAAGTAGGCTATACTCAAGAAGTGCAATACTCGACTTGAGCTTTCAACATGGTTATGGTGCAAAAGCCCAACAAAAACTAATGAATGTGCGTCGACTTCACCAACTTAAACGTTGTCTGTTAAAAAGACAATTATCCATTGCCGAGGATTGACTTGTTGGTGAATTCAGCGGTTGAATATTTAGTGATGAGGTTCTTGGATGTTTTCTCCGGAAACCACCAAATCAAGATGCGCCCCGTGAACGTAGAAAAATTAGTTTTCAACACCTGTGAAAGTGTACTGCTTTAATATAATGCACTTCGGGCTTAAGAGAACTGGGGCTATTTACCAGCGACTGATGGATGTACTTTTCTCAAAACAAAAAGGAAGAAAGGATGAGGTGTATGTGGATGATGTATTGGGCAAGAGTATGACGACCGAACAATACAAAAACGATCTAACCGAAACATTCGAAACCCTTAGAAAATTTAATATGAAGTTGAATCCCCTAAAATGCATCTTCGGAGCCTTGACCGGAAAATTCCTAAGTTGTCTCCTAACCCCTGATAGTATCAACGCCAACCTAGAGAAAGCGCGAGCTTTGCTGAGCGCCTTTTCCCCAAAAAAATAAAGAGGTACAAAGAATAACCAGTCAAATAACAGGTCTTAGCCGATTCATCACCGAATAGTGCGACAAGTGTGTCGTGTTTTTCAAAACTCTGAGAAAACCAAACATTTCAATTGGAACACCAAATGCGAGGAAGCGTTCTCAAAGATTCATTATCTTCATCGCCACTCATCCAAAGTCCAAGGCTGGCCGAAGAACTCTCTTTGTACCTTGGGGTCAGACTTGAGGCCATTAGTTCAGTGATAGTCCAATAAAAATAAGGAAAACAATCCTTTGTCTATTACACTGGCCAAGTCCTGAGGAGCACCAAAATCAGGTACCCTGTCATGGAAAAACTAACTTTCACTCTTGTTACATTTGCCTGCAAGCTCATGCCCTACTTTCAGACGCGCCCTATTCGGGCTGTCACCAATCATCTCCCAAATAAATTCTAACTTACCCAGAGCATTTTGGTCGGCTCCTCTAGTGGCAGTAGTGTTGAGTGAATTCGATATTTCTTTCGTCCTCTGAACGACGATCAAAGCCCAAACAGTGGCAGACTGCCTAGTAGATGTTTCTGAACTAACCGAGCATAATGAAGAGATCATCAACGAAGATTGCATGTGGATTTTGTACACCGACGGAGAACTCGGTTTGAGCGGCCCATCTGGTGAGCACTACTATCATTCAATTGTGGTAGGTTTTAACAGCACTAACAACAAGATGGAATACGACACCCTGATCGTTGGCCTACGCCTCGCATACAATATGGGAGCTCGTCACGTCTATGTAAAACCAGACTAACAACTCATAGTCAATCAGATAAACAGAGAATTAGAGGCCCGAGATTAGGTGATGGCCAAGTACCTCACCAAGGTAAAAGTAGAGATTGGGCGGCTCGCAAGCTTCAAGATTGACCATGTCGAACAAAAGGAGAACCTAATAGCCAATCACTTTTCCAAATGTACCCATCTAGGAGGTGAAACATCCCAAAGATTGGTATGACTGACAATCAAAGAACCCACGGCAATTGAAATATCCACTAGACGACCAAAAAGCTAGATGGATCCCTACATCCACTACCACTAAACTAGGGAACTGATGAATGAAGTAACCAATCAAAAGAGTTTCAAAATTAAGGTGGCTCAGTATCTTATGATAGAAGGAATGCTCTTTAGAATATCCGATTACCTCACCGTACTTTAGGTGTTTTAGCAAGGACAAAGCTAGAGACGTCCTCAATGAAGTATATTCAGGATAATGCGGGAGTGACTCAGGAGAAAGAACCTTGGCCCATTGAATACAACGTTAAGGATACTTTTGGCCTACACTTTTCAAAGATGCTGAAGGATTAGCAAGAAGGAGCGAACAATGACAAAAATATGGTCCCCTGCAACAACAACCGACCTATCAATTGCAACCTATACTGAGCCTCTAGTCTTTCGTCACCTAGGGATTGGATATCCTCGAGCCGTTTCCACCCTCGACGGGTTAGCACAAGTCCCTCCTGACATAGACTACTTTTCGAAGTGGACAGGAATGACACTCACCCGAATCACCGCTAGTGTAGTTTAGAATTTCATCTGGATAGAACTCATCTGCTGCCACGAGCTCCCCTTAATCCTCATAACCGACAACAACACTCAGTTCGCCAACGAGGGTAAAAAAATTTTGGCAAACCAAGGAATAAACTTGAAATACACATTTGTACACCACCTGCGCACTAATGGCCAAGTCGAAGCAGCCAACAAGCTTAATCCAAAATCTCTTGAAGAAAAAGTCGAAGGAGCAAAAAGAATTGGGTATTTCTCTTGCCATCAGAATTATAGGTCATTCGAACAATGCCATCAACACAATAGGACAGACTCCATTCATGCTATCTCATGATATGGAAGCAATGTTGCCAATGGAGTACAACCATCACAGCCAAAGAGCTATTATGGTGTCCCCCTTCGATGAAGAAAGACTTGTGGAATGGCAAGAGGCCAATGACGAAGGAGTTAAGCTTGCACTCGATCTTGTCCAAGAAATCTGCGCCGACTCTGCTATTCGCCAAAAGGAAATCAAGAGACGAACTGCCTGGTACTTCAACAAGCAAGTAAGAAAACTACCACAAGTTTTTTTCCCTTCCTTAGCTGAGACTTCTCAGGAACTGGGGAATTGCTTTCAGGTTGAACACTAGGGCTAATACTGCCTTGATCGGACCAAGGATTTGTGGTTGATGCCTCCAAATTCGGCTTAGGCACATAGCCTACCTTTCCCATATCGATACCCCAAACCATTCTTCGCAGGCTTCGGGGTTCCGAGACTGCGGACCAGCTTTCCCTCTCTCTGCAATGTCGATGAAACCAGAAGCATCGAACTGAGGATCCTCTTGAGCCCCAATCAACTCGTCGTCCAGAAAATAATCAACATTGGATCTCAAAACGGAAGGAGTAACACGGGAGATGACGTACCGAGAACTTGGAGCGAGGACAACATAAAATAACTCTTTCCTTGAATGAAAATCTCTTGTACGAGTTCGAACAGACATAATGAAAATGAAAAATGTTCGTCGGCACTCCTCTTCTATTTTTTGAATTGTAAGCTATGCACACAACTAAAATCCTTAACCATAGGTCTAGTGATCTAAGAACTCCCGACAAAAACATCTAAGGCGTTCATCATTAAAACGCACAAATGACATCTAGACAGAAGAATATGCAATCATGAAAAGAAAAAAAGTATAGAGAGCGACCGAACCAAAAATTTATTTTTCCAGTAAGTCTTTATCATTACAAAAGTGGCCCCACTTTACAAAATAAAAATAAAAATAAGAGGGAGAGAAGAGGGAAAATCCCTCAATACAAAAATTTTAGGGACGAGAAGTTGAAGATCCACCTTGTTCGACTGATTTAGCGTGTTCTCTGGCAGGCTTTTTGGCCAAAGGAGATGAGGCCAAAAAAAAAATGGCAAATTCACCTAGGCTCATGTATTTCACATCAACCATTCCCAATCTCACAAACTGGTTGATGGAAAACTCTATACCAAGCCAAAACTGGTTTTCCACCTCAAAAAGCATCACGGTCGTGGTTGACGAAGCGACCTTCGCAGATAAATCATCATTCTCCTCAAGCACGACTGAGAGCTATTCTGAGTCCCTTGCTAGAATCTCCTCCACATTAGTAAGTTGAGCCTCAACTTCATCCGCTCGCTGTAAAGTCTTCTTCAAATGGGCCTAGACGACCTTCGTCTTCGTCCTTGCCCGAGCGGACTCAGCTATAGTGTCGAGATACAAGTTAGACAGATGATGAGACGATGCCGTCCCCAGCAGCTAATACCTGTCGATCAAGAAGCATGGCTCTAAAGGGCTAAGACTGTATAACTTGTCCTTGAAATTCGCTAACCACAATGTGTCTGCGAGCTCCATAGCATGTAACTCTACTGTCGGACTGCGACAAACTTGTCCCCATGCAGATCAAAAAAGGTGAAACGAGAATCCCTCGATATAAAAGCCTTGGGTTCCTCTTCTTGTATCGGAGTCCACTCATCATTACCCCGAGGGAAGCAAAAGACGAATTTGCACTACCCACTGACTCTTTCCCCTTCCTTTGTCGAGACTTCTCAGGAACTGATGAATTGCTTTCAAGTTCGGCACTAGGGCTAATACCTCGATCAAACCCAGGACTTGCGTTCGATGCCTCTAGATTGGGCCTAAGCATAGATCCTACCTCTTCCATGTCTCTACCCCGGCTGGGAATCTGCTCGTCGGCTTCAGAGTCCGGAGATGGTCGGTTAAATTTCCATCTCCACAAGGTCGATGAAACCAAATGCATTGGATTGAGGATCCTCTGGAACCCCAATCGACTCCTCGTCTGGAAAAGAATCAACATCGGATTTTAGAAAAAAAGGAGTCACAGTATCGCCGCCCCCCGCGTCACCTGTCGAAAGGGAAGGAATTCTGTTAACTCGTTCGTCGAAACTCGTTGAATAACGACAGTCGTTTCGGTATTAGAAATAAGAAGATCCGAGCTTGCGGTCTTTTTTTAAAGCTCTTTTTCCCCCTCCCTTAATGGCTTCTTCGCTCTCAGCTTCTTCACGAAAGCATTGGCCGCCTTGTTAAGTCGTTGTTTTGTCTTTTCGGTATCCAATGCAACTCACAATTCCATGGTCATTCAATTGTACTTGCTTTGATTCAAAACCTTATTTACAATATCCTCGGGTGTATACTAGAAGAGGGAAAGACTCTTCCCCTCCACAGACGACGCCAGACCTCAGATCTGAAGAGAAATCTTTTGTCGTTTATACAATTCACAAGACGGCAAGTAAGAATCCCCCAGCCCTTCACTAAAGCCAGAACAAAATGACGCTTCCAGTCCTTGACCTTGTTCTTGAGGTCAATCAACCAGAGAACACTTGAGAAAAAAGTTTTCTTGATCAAGGGATCTCCATCCTGCGACAGTAAACAACAAGTCATGACTGTCGCTATATAATTCCCCTTCAGTTAGGCCAGAACAACACCATAGTGGTTCATAATAGCCCGAAGCTCGCGGTAAAAGGGAAGGTGAAGTCCCTGATTGAATTGGCCACAATACATCATGAGTTGTCTCCCTTAATCATCAGTCACCCGATCATTAGGCCCTGGGGCCTCTAGCACAATGTCATCGCTGTAGACATATCTCTTCTAGAGCCTCGAAGCCTTGTCAGAAGACAGTACAGAGCACTCTGATGATGGCACTGTCCCGAACACCTAGGTAAAAAAAGGACAAAAGTGAAGTCACAAAGAGGCCTCAACCATATATATAAGGTTCAAAAAAAGTTGAAACACCGCTGATCGTACCTCGGGAATGCAAACTCCGCGTCATGTCAATAAAAAAAATTAAAATATTTTGCATAAATAAAAAATCCGTAATGCAAGGAGCAGGAACATATATTTATTCAAACAGGAAAAACTTTACAATAGGCTCGTCGACCCCCTGCGACACAGAACTAACCCTCGGCTAGCCTATCAACACTATCAGCCTCGGATTGAAATCGAGAAATCGAGCATGCTGGTCGTACGTCAGCCAAGTCCATCTGCAGGTTCACGACCTCCATTCGAAAGGTCGCATTCTCAGTCTGGTGATTCGTAACATCAACTCGGAGGTCAAAGGGTTCAACCGAGAGCTTCTCAGAGAGGGCATTCAGCTACATGTTCAACTCTTTTATGTGGCCTCTCGCTGGGCCTCAGCTTCCTTACAAGCTTAAGCTTCACGAACAAGGAAATTCGCACTCTTGTTCATACGATGAACCAAGGAATCAGTCGATTCCCTTTCACCGATCATTGATGGTTACTCTGTGGTCTTCCAAGGGGTCAGGACTTGATCCTCGACAGCCTCCAACAAGTCAGAAATGCGAATCAAGTTGTCTACACAATATGAAGAAATCACATTAGGCGAAGAGCGGTATCACTAATTTAATAAGTGGATCAAACAAATAAACTCCTTGTAGCAAGGAGTCGGTCCAGATCAGATCACAACAAACACGAGAAACTCTAACAAAGCCTAGGTGGAGCGCTCGCAACCCTCATCACTCAGATGGAACACCCTCGAAAGTTTGCGGAGTGTCTTTTCCCTCTTGTCCATCAGGTTTAGCCGATGCTCTAATAGGGAAATGTCAGACCCTTGTCCGACTTCTAACGCAACAAGGGGACTTCATCAGACGAGTCATTCCCATCATCATTATTGTGCTCATCCAATGGCCTTATCTTGAGAGCCAGTTGCTTCAATCACCTCTTCTTGTCGGACTTGCTGCCCTAAAAATGCTTTCCCTAGTCACTGACTACGCCACTCTCAGGAGGACGACTTTTGTACGGGATTACTCGAGGGACGGATTTTTTCAGTCGGTAATCTAAGAAACCTACATCAGAATCTCATCGGATGGCTAGCCAGGATGGATCTTTCCACTCGCCATCATAACACCTTCAATAAGGAATGGCTAAAGCTTTGGATGAGGAGAGAATGCGGAAGTGAGGGTCATTAGTAAGGACCTATGTATAGAATGACAGTGTATGGAAATCAAGGAGTGATTATTAAATGCTCATCATGAAATAAATGAAGTTAATATAGCATTTAATGCAACATTTAATTTTGCTCTTTTCATCGCAGCTCTCACTTTCAAAAAGCTAGAAAAATTGAGAATTAAGAATATATGATAAGATCGCGACAACATGAGTCTTGGAGAAAAATGGAGATAAACGACAAAAAGGAGGGACCCATAGTCAAAGTAAAAATAAGGCCAGCTCAAAAGATAAGTATCTCAACATTTTGATAAGTCACTCTCTTCAGTAGGCTAGCCGACCAATATAACAGATCGAACGAGGGACAATTGTATACCAAGCCAAACGAAGAATAGTTGTATACCTAGCCGAGCGAAGGATGATGCTATGCCAGGCCAAACAAAAGACAACCCATTGCCGAAAAAATGAGAAGGCAAGTCCAAAACTGAGAAAAAGTCACAAATTAGCTTGATCGAGAAGTCTTCACATCATCCACATGTGATTCGCTCTATCATCACCAAACGAAAAAGGATGTACCGACGACCAAAAATCATCATGATCGACCATTAAATTCATTATTTATATATTTATATATGTTGTAAAAATGACCTTAATACCTCAAAGCTTCTTCATATAGAAGGGATCTTAGATGTTATTATGTAGTTTGGGTATCTCTATAACTATAGATAGATCATTTCATGAAGAAAAGATCTAAGTTTTTTCATTTTTATTGTTCAATTCCTTTTCCCTTTTTACTCTTTCTTTAAATGCTCTATACCTCAGGCGTAATTTCCTGAATACTTTCGGTTTCAACAATATATACTTGGTACAACAAGCAATTGAAAAAGATATCAAATTATATATACTGATGTTGAGAGAGGGTGTGTTCCGCCACAACTTAATATATCTCTTTTTCATTTTTATTGTTAACTTCCTGAATGTTTTTTTGATCGGAGATGGGGGTGTAGATGGTGACATTGAAAACTGAAGTGACCGAACATACGACAATTTAAGCAATACGAAAGGAAATGCTCAATCACAAACTTTTATCAATATCCATGGTGTTGCGTCTAATCAAATTTCCTCAGAAGCGATTGAAGTGATGTCTCTTTTAACAAGTACCCTGGCTTTAAAGGGATGTAAAAGATTAAAAGTAGGAATGTCCGTTTTGAGTGACTTACCATAGGCTGAGGCAATAGAGTACAACACTTTTTGAGTAAAATAATGAAATTTCAGGCTAGCGAGGCGAATCTAGATCAGAATGATTGATGGATTCGTATTTGGGTCAAAATCTATTGATAATTTCAAAATCTTCATTGCTCTGTTATCAATCCAGATTAATTTTCTAGCAAATAAGCGTGTAATCCTCTTCATTATTAAATTGAATAAGAACGTGCCTTCAATCTAAAAGTCCAATTTTTCACTCTCCAAAAAGGCGCATAAGCTCAAATTCCTTCTAAATAAGCTCCATTTTGGGATGACCATAAAATTTCTTGACCAAATTCAGACATGAGGAAGCAAGCTGATTACATTCAGCTTCCGTAAAAAAATGGTTGGCTTTCTATTTTTCTTATCAGGTTTCTTGATGTCGTCTGCCAACTCAAACGAAAGAGGGAAGGAGCATGATTTAGGAGTACCTAAGGCGTAAACACCCGCAAAGGCAGCAACATACAATCTGTCCGAAACCATCACCAAAAGAGGGAGGTGCGTACCATTACCCGAAGTAACCAAAGTATCATCCATAAATTCCTAAGCTCAAGTAGACCTCCATTCTTTTTCTTCCTCTTGGAAGTATAAACCTGTCATTCCTCATCTGAAGAATCAGTCTGACGAGGTGATAGAGCTGAAGCAGAAGGATTACCAACCGTTGTACCCACAATAGGTTCTAGTATATGTCATGTATGAGTTGTCGCCTCTACACCGGATACTTCTTGAAGATGGGGAGTTACAAGGTTCTCCTGATTATCAGTCTGAACACTACAAGTATAAACATGTCATTCCTTATTAGAGGATTGACTCATCTGATTAATGGATTATTCCAAAGGTGGTCGGACAGGTGTAGGTTGTTGCACATCATGATCCCCATGAGCCTGAGAAACATTAACATTTTGCTCGACCTGATGAGGCGGCAGTGAAGCAGTAGAGGTATCGCCACCTCTAATATCAGTGATAGGTTCTAGTGCAGGTGAGTTCTGAGGAATCACCCTCGCCTCCATAATTGGAGGTTCCAAAGACGAAGGAGCTACAACATTGTGTGAAGACTGAATGGTTAACATATTGCCTGCGAGGTTAGTGACGTCTTCAGGGATATCCTTTTGATGATCAATAGTGTCAATAACTTAGAGCTGAAAAGGAGGAGCTAGATTCTCTGCCTCTGGCGGAGTGTTTTGCTTTTTCGGTCTGAGTTGGGAATGTAGATGGTAGCATTGAGAACTGGATTGGTCGAACATACGACAGTTCGAACAGTAAGAAAATGACTTAATCACTACCTTTTGCCAATATCTATGATTTTGTGTGTCCAACAAAATCTCCTTAGAAGCGGATGGAGTAATGTCTCTTTCAACAAGTAATCTGGCTTCAGATGGGCAGGAAAGATTAAAAGTAGGAATGTCCGTTTTAAGTGGCTTACCATAAGCTGAAGCAATAGAGTACAAGCCTTTTCGAGTGAAATAATGAAATTTTAAAAAAGGGAAGCGAATCCAAACTGGAATGATTGGTGATTCCGTCTGTGGGTCAAAATCCAAAGACCATTTCAGAATCTTCATTGCTCTGTTATCAATCCAGATAATCCTTCTAGCAAATAAATGCGTGTAATCCTCTTCATTATTAAGTTGAATAACAGTGTCTTCCATCAAAAAGTCCAATTTTCCACTCCTTAACAAGGTGCATAAGCTCAAATTCCTAACGAATCAGCTCCATTTTGGGATGGTCATACAAAAACTTCTCGACCAAATTCAAACGATAGTAGGAAGCAAGTTAAATACCTTCAACTTCTATAAAAAAGATGGCAGGTTTCTCATTCTTCCAACTAGGTTTCTTGATGTTATCCTCTCACTCAAACGAAAGAGGAAAAGAACACGATTTAGGTGTACCTGAAGCTTGGGCTCCCGCAAAGGCAGCAACATAGGATCTGTCCGAAGTCATCCCTAATAGATAAAGGTGCAGAGAGAAAATTACGAAACCAAACATCGGGCAAGGAGCGGAGGAAAGCCCCTCCGTGAGCTGCAGACGACCAGCTAGCGGTAGCTAAGAGAAGCCCTAAGCACGACTTCTTGGGATGACGAGCTGCAGAAAGCCCGTGCCCAAATGTCCGCCTAGACTTCCCTCAAAAGCCGCAGTGAGAGGCAAGCCGCTGAAACGGGACAACGAAACCCGCTGAACAGACGCCCCCGGGCCCGACATACATATACATATATATAGTACTTCATAAAAAAAAAGGTTGGCCAATACCGAACCCATCATGGCTCGAAACAAACAAATTTTTTTTTCAATTCATTTAGGTTAGTCCGGACCTGAGTATTACATATAAGTTAACTTGAAAAAAGTTATTTTTATGTTGGATTTGAATCAAGTTTTCACGTTGGATATAATAATCACCATGCCAAAAGGGTATATAAAAATTAGCTCAAGCCCGATCCTTTGTAAAAAGAAAAAAAAAACATTTAACAAAGCCTCCCATAATCATTGTACAAAAATCAAATGTAAAATTATGCTTTACTCAATCTTTAAATATGAAAATATCACTCGAGTTCAAACCTCTGCTGAAGGGTTACAATTAAACACCACCATTATTCCATAACACTAAAAAAAAAATCATAAATATTGAAACCTAAAGCACATCATGGAAGTTACCTTAAAGAATGGCTGTTATAGAATAATAGAAAAGCTTATCAAACCCTACACACTGAAAACTTAAGCGCATTTCTTGGAACTAACCCTAATGATTGATTTATATAAAGAAAAAAAATAAACTAAATAAAAAAAATCGAAGGAGTACCCCATCCAAATCAAGTTCTCAAATGTAAGGATATATATCCTTAGCACATATGATAGATACAATTAAGGATAATCATAACTAGAAGAAATCTTCATCACCGAAAGTCTTAATAAACAAAATAAAATGTGTACTCTATTCCAAATAACGGGCATAAGTGGAGTATCTAAACATCAATTTCAACTTGTAAAAATTAAAAAAAGGGTCAAAAGCTTAATCAATAATCAACCACATCGTCCTCAGAATAACTTCTTATCCATTATCCACACTAACATGCCAAGAAAGATAATTTTAACTATAACAAAAGCTTGTACATATCAATATAATGTCAACTAATCTATATGATCGAACTAAGAAAATCTCACACAGTGATGCGGTTAGTACTGTATAACCAATTCATTATCTTTGACAATGAAGCCATCAATGCTACAATTATAGCATAAGACTGAATGTTCATGCATGGGAAAGCCATAAGACATTCGATACAACATAAAGCTCTCTGTTTGCAAAAGGAATAGTTCAAAAGTATCTCCACTAAGAAGTTACCCCCAATTCTATGACAGCCACTTAAAATGGTACACTCTTGCTTATAGACAAGAATTGTATGATCTAGTTAAATTGACTATTTTCATAGGCTAGTATATCAAACGACATCTTGGGATTAAGAAATCATAAAATGTTGATTAACGTTATCATCATTTTCTTCCCATCCACCATAAGCCGAAACAATTATATATTATTTCCTACAATAAAATTCTTGCTAATGAAGTCGAGCATCATAGACCCTATATACTAACCATAATCTAAATTTCTCTCATAATTTAGGGAGGTAATTAATTGTAAAGGACTGTTCCTGTGGGAATGCTCAAATTAGTCCTCTTGAGAGCAAATTCTTCTGATCGTGTTTTATTAAATAAAAAAAAAAACCTTTTGAAAAAATTGGTGCAAATCTCTAAATACAATTCCAACAAAGTTAGAATATAATTATTAGTTCTCATAATACGATTATAGACTAGTTCAATAAGTAGTTGAATTTTACTGAATAAAAGAGAAATTATGTATGGAATTTTGGAAAGTGATGCCTAACAATTTCTAAATTTTGCAAGTTTGGTTATAAAAAAAAAAAGTGTAATAACACAAATAATTAAAATAATGATTACCTAATGAATATGAGTGTGTACTAGTTTGTTTAAACCAAGAAAATTGAGCATACTTCATTGATTTGGTTCGGTTTGTTAAAGGATGGTTTGATTTTTTTTTCTTTTCCTCTTTTGAAATTAAAGTTATTCGGATTGCAGTTTCCAATTTGACTTTAAAAGAAAAAAGAATCAGTTAAAACAAAATGCAAATAATAAATATCCAAATCCAGATAATCAAAATGCCAATCTATTATATATCATATTTTATATAAAAATTAGGTTTGATTCTCATTTTTCCCCTTTGATTATAAGTTGATATTGGTTTTTGGATTATCAAAATGGAATTTTTACTTTACTTTTCAAAATTCAGTTAAACAAATTACATTACAACTCATATTGGCTTTAATTGCAGTGGGTGACTGAATTGACATTGATTAAAGAACACCGACCAAGGAAGTGCAAAAAAAGACTAATATAAAAAATAATGGAAAATAGAAAATAAACTTAATAGCTCATAACACCTAGTATAACTATTGAAGATGGGAAACAGAAAATAAACTTAGGTGATTCTTAGAATGTGCTAAAAAAAGTACAAAATGCACTTATAAGACGATAGAAATATTTAAAAAAAGGACTAATAAGAAAGAATGTCATATCACTAGAAATTGTGCAAACATGAATGAATGAGAAGGATTACTCAAGAAGTCTCTCATACAACAGATGAGTACTTTAGTGGGTCAAGAAAATGTTCTACTGTGCCCCAAGTCAAAGTATGCTAGCATTCAACACATGTTCAATAGGCCAAGGACACCTTAGTGGGATCAATCCTCATGCATCACATAATACGGTTTTGAATTTTGATCTAGATGGCACAGATATTGAAAAAGCTTATGTTTGCTCAGAAACATAGACACCTTCAACCCACCCTAATATGTGCCAAACACATCAGTTTATTTCTGAAATAATTGTTGGGCACAAGCAAGTGTTGACATAGACAAGATAAGCACAATACATTTTTGGTTTAGTAAATTCATATGTAACGTCAACCATTACAATGCTAAAATTAAAAAAAAAATCGTGCATAATGCTAAATGTTAATACTGGTGTGTCGTTGATAATAAGTTACACTTCATAAATTTTTGAAATAGAGGTGTAATTAAATCTAAATCACTCTTTATTTTCTTGTTACTTTAACCATTTTTATGTATACACATAATATTACATTCTATGGTGCCATTTAATAGAAAATCTTAGCATTCGATGTTTAAATTATAATTTATATACAAAAAAATTAAAATTTATAAGAGAACATTTTATGTTCACTGTGGTGAGTGTTCTGCCCTACTTTGAAGCTATATTGTGTCCCCTTCATTAAGTTGTTTTATGTTTTATAGGACTTCATGGACTTGTAAACATTAAGGAACGTTATTATTGAAAAAAAACCTAGAGAATCTTGATTGATCTTATTTGAAGGAATTCTACCCTTATTCTATTTTTCCTTGGCAACACCTTTTTTCAATTTTTAGATAATGATCTAACTCTTCAAAGTTGAAAATGAACAACAGTATTATATTGTAGAGATTTACCAGCTTGTTTTCACAGCATAACCACATGCAAAATCCAAACAGATTCTTATAATTTTGGAACTATTATCGTACTATTTTGAACATAAGACCTAATGTATACAACAACAACTGAAACTATGGATAAATCAATGGAAAATAGTGCCCAATAGGATATAAGAATTAGAAACATAGACAATAAATACATTCAAAATGAAATAGCACCACAAAAAATCACCAGTTTGAGCACCATAAGTTCTCTGTAATAAGAAATTCATTGTAGACGAGCATGAACCATCAGAGGTTTTTTCCACTTCTTACATCCATTTAGGGGCCGTTTGGCAAAATTTTTATATTTAAAATTTTGTTTATTATTTTAATTAAATAAAACATATTTGTATGTATAACATATATTTTGTTTTTTCTAAAAATACTTAAGCAACTAAACTTATTTAGAATATTTAAGATGACTTAGTTTTAAAAACAAAAAAAAAATAGTAAAAAACACAATAAAGGGCTGTTTTGATTACTACAAAAAAAATGTAATATAATTGAATTGCATTATATTTGGAATTCTTTGGAGTTGTTTATTTCGACATAAAATAAATAAAAGGTTTATAGTTTTGTGTTTTCATTTAAGAAAAAAAAAATCAATATAAAATAGTCAATGGTAATGTGGACCAATGGTGCCGGGCAGTAGTGGTGGTGGTTGCGATACTAGGCAGGCAGTCAATGGTGCGACAACGTGTGGGCCATCAAGAGACGGTGGTTGGTTTGCAACAAACGATGGGTGGAAACGAACATCGACTGTGAACGGTGGCAATGACAGGCAACAGCATTGGAGACTTCTGTGGTGGTGATAGCTATAATTACGACAACTCTGAGGTGGTTGACGCAGCGAGGAAGGTTGTGGCAAAGGCAACGTCCAACAACAACTAGGTGGCTGGCATGTAGAGGAGGTTGGAAGACAGCGGTGGCATAGGACAGGATGGCGATGTAGGGTAGTGTAGGGAGTCAACAGGGGGTGACAACCAACGACAGGCAAGCATGTGAGTGTTGGCAGCGGCAGGTGGTTAAGGGGTGGACGTGGCTGGCAGTTGATGGGCATCGGGCTATGACAACAATAGCTACAGGCAATGACGATAAAGGTTGTAGTTTGAAATGTATTTGGAAATCACTCAAAAAATCTAGTTTTAAGCTATAGGGTAAATTATAAATTCACTAAAATTTTATACTACATTCAATTTTCATCCAACTAAATACTGAAATTTTGAAAACCCCTGCATTATGTTTACTTTACACTACAAATTCATCCAACAAAACAAGCAGTATATAAATATGCTTTTAAAAAAATATACAAAAAAATAGAAATTAACTGTGATCCCGAATGGCCCCTGAATTTCACAAAAAAGTTGGTCACATGCAGTAATTAGCTAGCAACATTTGATATTAAGTAAAAAAAGACAATAATAAATTATAAGATAATAGAGGGTTATTTGGGATGATTTTTTATTTTTTGTTCTTTATTTTTAATTTTTTATTTGTTTTATTGATATTTTAATTTTAAAAGAAACATGTTTGTCACGTTGAAAACAAGTTAATTTATTTTTAAAAATACTCGACGCAACTTTTAGCATGACAATTTTTAAGAAAAAAAGTTTATTTAGTTTAAAAAATAATAAATCAAATATGTGAAAAATACATGAAATAAAGACATTTTTAAAAACAAAAAAATAAATAAATAAAATAAACTAAAAAAATTAATCCCAACAAGTTCTGAATGATCATGGAAGAATATAACTCCTGCAACCGATTTTATTTTTTCTCTTCTTTTGTACATGATTTGTACACTACCTGCAGCAGATTAGCTGTTACAATTGTTACACAACTTCAAAGAAAACTAAGATTAAAAAAAAAAAAAAAGAAAACAACAAAGAATGGAGACAATATAGCTCATGCTACACAGCTTGATACATTTTCTTTAGAATAGAGAAACATAAAATGAATGGTCCATACCTTTAGATATCTTCTGCATTATCTGAGATAATTGCTTTCTAACATCTCTACTGAACTTCATGTTACGAACCTATAGAACAATTCAGCGCATAAATTCTTAAATGAAATGGTTTCTATTGATTTTCTAAACAAAACTTAAAACTGGCAGTGACCAAAATAACAAATTTAATATTAAGAAATAAATAAATAAAAATCTAAAAAGCAGCAACTATCCCTCCATAAAGTTAGGAAGTACTTCTAGACATTGCATTATCCTTCCTGCTGTTATCCGCCAAATGCAGAATTCATTTCCAACATTCAATGGTAATTTCACTCTTATTTTTTCTTTATTTCAACAGTTATGACGTAATTTATCTCTTAATATTTTTTCTATTCCGGCCACTATCTTTTTTCTATTCAAGGCCCAAAAATTAGGCTATATTTCTAATAATAATATTATATTACTATCAAATGGAATAAGAAAAAAACATGGTACTTTTCTTTCTTATTTTACAAAACAAGTCTTGACAAATCTTGTAGAAAATAAGTGAACTAAAATTTCTAGCAAGCTTCTAAATCCTTTTAGAAAGACTGCTTGGTTCTCTCGCTTTCATTTCACTTGTTGGGTTCTTTTTTAAATGGTACCATGTATTCATTTCTTTCTTCTTATGAGAAAGGCACTCCGCAACTATTCCATCAATAAAATAGGAGCTGGTCCATCAGCAAAGCTTTTCAATGGAAAAGTATGCATAAAAAAGGCCATATATAGTGCAATAACCCTGTAAATTGCAAATTTTGGGTCCACAAACACAATCTAACCGAAGTTTTACAAAAAAGGATATTATATAATACAAGCCATAACAGTTCAATTCAACAAAAAAGCAAACCAACCATTGACACAGTGGCCCATCCTCAACAACAGAATTACATAAAGAATAGCCAAACACATTTCAAGGATATGTTCATTTCACAATACGTGGGTAACTGCTAGAAAAATGATGAAAAATTTAAAGGTGATTTGCAAATTAAAACCCGAAAAAATTAAAAAATTAAAAAGATGAAAAAAAAACCTTCACTACATGATGAACTCCTATACCTGCAAGTTATGTTCAGTGCACCAAGCTGGATCATAATCAGCACGATCCCAATTTTCATATATTCGAAGCAAATGGATGTGATCACCCCAGTACGAACCAGATGGAAGTTTTAAAGGTTGTTTCCTCTTCTTGTCCTTAATGCTGCAAATTTAACTCAACATTATCCCTGGATATGGCACTCAATATCGTCAAGAAATGACCTATGTGCATCATTTAATGACAATAAATAATGAAGTACAAACATGACAAGCCACGACACTGATTCCCCAGATTGTTACAAAACAATCACAATGACGAAAGTACACGTGTTGATCAAATAAACTACCGAATTAGAGTCCGTCTATCGATCCCATAAAAAAACTTATCTACTTTCTAACATACAAAGTTCTAGTTTACCGGACCATTAAGTTTAAATTGATTAGTTCAGATTTGCAGAAGGTGAAAGGTTCTAAGATCTTAATGCAAAAATAAGAAAAAAGAACCTAGTTTCATTAAGATTTTTCAAAGGTAAAAGGTTCAAACTCTTATGAAACTGGTAGTAAATCACTGAAGTTTTTCCCATGAGTTTCACACGTTGACAATCAGGGACAAGCCCTTCTTAACATATGTCTGTCATAATGAGTGTTGGAAACGAGTTACCAAAAACCTCCTAGTCCGCTATCTAGATTGCATTCTCTTATTACCAATATGTTTATTCCATTAGATGAATATATGTAAACCTGCTTGTTCTACTAGTCAATGGTTAGGAGTCATATATCACGCAATGTTTTAACTTTTTTAATAGGTTAGATTAAAATAAATTACAATAAAAAGGTTAACACATCAACATGAAATCCAAAGCACAAAAAATATTTCTAGGAAAATCTTATGGATCAAAACATCGATTCAACATGTCTTAGATAACAGGCGTATAAAAATGATTTAGCTATTGTACATGAGGAACGAAAACACATAGTTTCATTGAAAGCATTAAAGAAAATAGCATAAGTACATAAAACTTAAACAAAGTCAATCGCTCTTGCAATACCCTGCAATCTTCTACGTACAAAGCAAGCATTCTATCGATCTCTCTAGTACAAGTGCACACAAATCACTCCATCACAAGCTCTGCAAACTCTCAAAGAATAATCCTAGAAAATGCCTCCAAGGGAATAATTAGAGAAAACCCAAATGTTTGCATTGAACTCGTCTAAACTAAGAAAAGAGAAGCTTCCCACAACCAACGAGATCTCCAATTCACCTCCCTATTAGTTTTATATAGTTTGAGACTGAATCACCTCAAATTTCTTGCCAAATTTGCACTTAGAAAGAACCTGTTGTAGATACGCCGACCCCGGCTTAAGTATGCCGACGTCGTCTTAGGTACCACTAGGAAACATGCTATGATAAAGTCTAGCATAACTATTCCGCCTTCTCAGTTATATTCAAGTTTTTTTTTTTTTGCTACGTAGTTGCGCTAATTGGCAGTGTAGATATGTCGACCCTCTTATTTTGTACAACTTCGTATTTTAACTTACCGACGCGCGCTCGACGCCAGTAACCTGTAAAACATAGCAAAAAACACTTTTTACAAGTGTGAAATCATCGACTTAGTAGTTTCTTCATAGAAATGATTCTAGTGAATGCAGAGGTACACCACCCATTTTTAAAGAATATATGGGCCACTATTATTATCGTTCAAAACTTCAAATTTATATAGATGATAATTTATTTGAAAGCTCAAATGAATCATTATGCCATGAGTACTCTTTAATAATGCGTAAGAAAATTGAAATTAGTATGACTGGAAAATTAAACTTCTTTCTTAGACTTTTAAAATAACAAAAGAATAATATCATTATATGACAAATTAAATACACAACCGACTTAATTGAATGATTTGATATAAGAAATTTAAATCTAGTAACCATGAGTCAAAGCACTAAATTAGACTTTGATGAATCAGGAAAGTCCGTACATATAAATTTTATAAGGCATGATTGGTTCCCTTTTACAACTCATTATGAGCAGGCCTAACATTATGTTTATTGTATGTTTGTATGCTCTTTTCCAAGTCAACCTTATGGAATCTCATTTAACTACAATCAAGCATATAATTCAAAATTTGACAGGCACATCTAGATTAAGTTTGTGGTATCTTATAATCGTCATGTGATAGTACTTTCTTAATGTTAAATAACCTGAATGTAAGATACACTGAAAAAACTCTTTTGGCGCATGTAAATTTTTTGGAATCATCCATATATTTTGGTTCTCTAAGAAACAAAATTATATTACTTTATGTACTGAAGAATTGAATACATAGTTGTAAGCAATCATGTCGCTCAAGTTTTAAGGTTAAAACAACTTGGAAATTGTGGACCAAAGTTATAACACATAACAATTAAACATGATAATATTAATGCTATTAGTTTAACTAAAAAATATGAATCAACACTCACGCACTAAACATCTTGAGATCAGACATCACTTTATTAAAGATGTCAAAAAGAGTGATTAATATTGAATTTGTTCAAAATGAATTGTAGTTAATTGATATTTTTACTAAATCCTTAGATAAAAATTAGTTTTGTGAACTTATGGTATTCTAATTTGTGAGTATATCGATTAATTAGCTTCATTATATTTATATTCATAACATGAATTTATCATTATTTTTAGATGCTTTCAAAAAGGAGATAAAAATTATGTTAGGCAGTTAAATATTTGATTTTTTTTTCTTTCATAGGCATACATTACAGGGGGAAACAATTATACATAGAGCATGGTCACTTTGTACAAAGTTTATCGTCGTCAAAAACTATGAACTCAACATTTTCTCTCGAAACTCACAGCTTTCCCTCACGCCCCTCAATGTTGCACGTGCTCCTGTTTGTTTGATTCCATCCTTTGCCAACGCACCCCCAGCATAGACCCGACTCAATTTCCTTTCTCCTGCTCATTAGCTTGTTTGTATAAGTATGCCGCACAAATATTGTTCCTGTTTGAAGCCCATTCCTCTCCCACTCGTGGAATGTCACTCGAGGTTGCCCCACCTAATACTCCTATTTGTTGCTCTCGCTCTCTTTGTTCTATGGAAGCTGAAGCTCTCCCATTTTATGGAATGTGAAACCACTCGAGTCCTCCCACTTTGTCTACCTCATTTACACTCTTCTCGCACCGGGGTTTCATCTCCTCTTATCTCCACCTCTTAATATTGAACCAACATGCATCAAAATCTTCTCTTTTTTTTTTGTGTGATAGGTTTTTATAATTAATTTATTCATTTCGAGAATTATTTAGATAGAATTCCCTTCAAATATTTGTTGATTTTGCTCATCATCGAGAAAAGATCTAAAAGTAAAATTTCTTGGAGTTGAGAGGGAATTTAACAAGAATCCCTCTAAATCATCCTTGGGGACATAACTAGAATTATTTTTCTAGAGTTTGCTTCTAATGAATTTTCTTCTATCGTGACTTGTTTGATCATGCTCATCACTAAGAAAGGAGTCTAAGGTCTATTCATTTTGGAGATTTAGAAAGTATTTTACTGACAATAGCCCAACTGATTACTATATTCTAATGCCTAAACTCATCATTTAAAACATGAATTAGTGTTTGTCTTAAAAGCTAAAAACTTGTAATTAAGAATGAATCCTTTCAATTGCATTTATGGATAAGTGAGCCTATAATTAGGGTATGCTTGACATGATTTTTTCAATTAATAGTAATTTCAAATGGCCAAAAAATCAAATACAAACATGATACATGTCCATGATTAAGAATGTAGGTCACAAACATGCATTGGTTATGACAACAAAATATTATTATAATTTTAAAAAAGTTGACATAAAATAAAATGTAAAAAATATTTAAAAATATATACAAAATCTTTAATTACTCATAAAACAAGAAAATCAAATATATTAAGATCAATAAACAAAAAATAGTCATATTAGTGTCAGGTTAAGAAATTTAATTATTATGTCATTAAAAATTTTATAAAAATGAAATATTATGAAAAAATTAAAAGAAAATAAAATTAGTGGAAAATACGATTACGATAATTATTGTAATTTTAAAAAAGCATGATATAAATGTTTTAATTTAAGTTATTTGTGTAATATACATTGAAAATTAAAAGTTATTATTTAGGGTAAGTGTGTAAAAAATGCATGTTGGCTAACTCTTTATCATCTTAAATTGAAACATAAATGACATATTATCACGACCAAGCCTGGGGCTTAGAATTATTAAATACAGGAACAGAAAGTCGAACAATGTAACTAGTATTACATTTATTTTTCACAAATTATCATTGCTTCAAGTTTATAAAAATATCACTAAGAAACCACAAAGTATAGTAAACATAAAATCAAATCATCCAAAAACAATAACATAACTGCAACAAAAATATAAGAAACTAACCCACAACAAATTATCACTACTCAAAAATAAATAATACAATAACTACAATCATAATACACAATATATTACATATTAGTAGTACTCCTGTTAATCATCTTTTGTTTGTCAGTCATATCAATCTAATGTTTTCCTAAAAGCAACATTTAATTGTCAAGAATAAGTTACATCACTTTGCAAGAAATTAAAAAAAAAATTATGCATTAAATTAGTATGCAAATATTATACATAAATGTCCCACGAAAATACAATTTATTGATAAATTAAACTGTAAGTTTTCAATTTTAATTTAACCATTCTCGTTTCAATTTAAATATTTATCATTTTTAACCCATTTAAGAAGTCAAATCAGGATTTTCATCATACATGAAGGCCCATGGGCACCCTAAATATTTTGCACCCCAAAGATACACATAATATTTTTTTTTTCGTGCACGAGTACATCGCATCCCCTGCGAGTACTATGTAGGGGTAATCATAAATGACTTGAACTTTTACATTTTATTTTCTTTAATTACCTCCTAAAATAATTGAACAATCATTTTTCCTTTTTAACATTTCATTTCATTTTATTTCCTTTAATTACCTCTTTTTAAAGTAATTGAATAATGGTTTTCCCTTTATATCATTTCATTTCATTTATTTTAATGATTCTTTTAACTTACACCATGCATACCATTATAAAAGTAGGTATCTGAAATAATAATGCAATTATTTATTTAATAAAACATCAATTTAATACATATAAGAAAATAATTACTCACATTTGTCTTAAAAGAATTCACTTATGAAAGGATCCTTTCCAAAAATTTTAAATTACTTTAAACTAAATTTCCAGAATTAATTACAACAGTACACTTCATATCTATAAATTTGATTGTGTTTCAAGATTACTTTAACTTGAATAGTAAAATCCAAACCACATACTTATCTTAAATGTCACAATATCTTCTCCCTACAAAATGAAATTTTTATAACTTATACCCTGATTAAATTTAGCCCATTCTTAATATTTTAATAAAAAAACATATATATAATTAAGATGAATAGACCCAAAAAAACATTTTTGTTGAGCTCAGTTAAGCCCTACCCACACTAGCATGCTTCACTTTCTATCCCCAAAATTAATTTTAGTGCTTAATATGAGAGTATAATTTATTATATATTACAAACCTCATAAAAAAATAATATAAACATTCATGTTACCTTAATCTATGATCGGCTAAACGCTACCTCAAAATGCTCAATTTTGTCTGAAGAAAGAAACAAACTCATTTGCTCTTCTATCCTAGTGTACTCTAACTATAAAGGAATTCTGAAACATCCACCTATTGAGCTATAAGAAAGGAAAGCTACTAGTAGCTAGGCTACATTCCCATATGTGTGTGCTTCTTGAGTAAAAAATTATTTAAATATTATGTCAATAGAAAGTTACTTGAAATTGGATAGAAGCTATAAAGACAAGAATTTGAGGGTGTAAGGTGACACGAACTTCCATTATGAGAAAAAGGAAGAGTCGCGGGAGTGAAGTGAATTATGACGGTCTAGTGAAACCCAAATTTGCAACTTAAGGTAAGTTGAGATTGGAGTAAAAGCTCAAAATAATTCCCCAACTATTAAGAAGAGTCCATTTTATTTCCAAAGTTTTAGAATGCTCCAATTTAATCCAAAACTATAAGAAGTTATTCCAAATTGACCAAAATCATATTTTTCGTTAAACTTAATGATGGTTTGAGTGAATTGAAGGGTATTTTTATTTTTTATGTAATTATTCAAAATCTATGTGTTTTCTATATAAATCTTCCTTTTATTTATTGTTGAAAAATTATAATTTTTAATTTGCATTAATAAAACTTTTCATAATAGTTATCATTATTTTTTCAAATAAAAAAAACTTTAAATAATCAATAACTATGAAGCAAGAGATCACTCAATCCGAAATTATATTAATTAATTTGTAAAAAAATGATAACTATCGTGAAGAGATTTATTATGCAAATTAAAAATCAAAGATTTTGAAAAGCAAATAAAAAAGAGATTTAGATACAAATCACATAAATTTTGAATAATTACATCAAAGACAAAAATACACTTCATTTCATGCAGATCACCGTTAACTTTAATGAAAAATATGATTTAGGACAAATTTGAAGCAAGTTCTAATAGTTTAGGAACTAATTTTCAACATTTTAAATTTATGGGAATAAATTGGACACTTTTAATAGTTGTGGGGATATTTTAGGCTTTTACTCGTTGAGGTTTAAATAGTTTAAGTAGTGAATCTTATATGAACATTCAAATTTATTCTTTAAGTGTTAATAGTATATGTGTCTGAAATGAAGATATAATTAAGGGAGATACTGTTGCATCATCGAGAATCAAATCATTTTGAAAGATAAGGTATGTTTTAAGTAAAATTTAATTTACTTAATTTAGAATTAATATTTAATAAAAATATTAAAGTTTAATATCAATTTAAGTTGAAGAACATTTGGGTCTAGAAGTTTAAAAGTTAGAGAATCGATGTGTCAAGCAAGCTAAGCAGGTGGGTACTTATATTTTTAAATTATAGTAATATTTTGTTTATGCTAAGTCTGATTCGCTCCATGATTTGTTTATATAGATTATACTAGCTCTTTAATTTCACCTGATTTTTTTAAGTTATTACTTGTGTTCGAATAGAAGGAGGATTGACCAATTTTTTTCTATTTCTGTTGGATTACATCAGGGATCTGCATTAAGATCATATCTTTTGTTTTAGTTATGGATTATCTTACTAGACATTTATAGGAGGATGTACCTTGGTGTATGTTTTTTGTTGATGATATCCTTCTAGTGGATAAGACAAGAGAGAAAGCTCAGAAAAAACTTGAATTATGAAGGTCTACATTGGATTCTAAAGACTTTCGATGGAATAGAACTAAAACTAAATACATGGAATATATATTTAGTAGTAGTAGCCCTAGTGATTGATTTATAACTGTAGGTGATTAAATAATTAGAAAGTGCGAACGCTTTAGATATCTCGGGTTTATTGTTCCAAAATATGGTAATGTAGATAGGGATGTTATTAGTATAATTTAAGTTGGTTGGCTGAAGAAATGCTTCAAGCCTACTGTGTGATAGAAAAGTACCGTTTAGACTGAAAGGAACAATTTATAAAATGGTGGTGAGACTTGCAATGCTTTATGGAGTTGAATGTTGGCCTTTAAAAGAGAAGCATAAAACAAAGTCAAGTGTTGCCGAGATGAAAAAGATTAGGTTGATGAGTGGCTTTTCACTTGGAGACAACATGCAAAATGAATATATCCAAGATAGCGTTGGTGTAGCTCCAATGACGGACAAAATTAGAGAGAGTCATCTTAGATGGTTTGGTCACATTAAACGTTGACCCTCTGATGATCTGATTAGAAGAGTAGATGCTTTAGATTCGACTTATGTTAAGAAAGGCAAAGGTAGACTTAGAAAGACTTGGGCATATTGTATAAAAATTTATCTTAGTTTATTACAACTAAATGAAAATATGACACTGAATAGGACGCAATGGAGAAAAATTATTCATGTAGTTGACCCCAATTAGAGGGATAATGGTTTGTTTTTGTTGTTGTTTAATTTCAACTGATCGTATTGAATGTATATCACTGATATTTAAATGTCATTTAGCTATATAATCCAGGTTATTGAACAACATGAAAAGAGAAAAAGAATGAACATTACTATGATAGTTGTCCCTCTATGACACTAGCAGGGAAACACTAAAGTACTTGTACACGTAAAAAGAAAAGGATATTGATATTGAATTACCTTAAATAGTCTAATTTTTAAACGATCCTTCTGTGATGATTGTATACAAATTAAAATGATATTGATATGTGAATGATATAATAAGACACAAGTGAATGTATAGAATCACTTTGAGTGATCATGGTAGAAAATACAAACCGTCAAATGCTCTTATATGTTTACACGGTTTAATTAACATGCATATTGTCTTCTTTTTCATTGAATTACTATAGTTTAAAAGCATTAACTAGCCTTGTTTAAGCTTACTGTTATTTAAACTAATTTTTTAGGTTAATTTATTTGACTAAATAATGAATCATCGAAGAGAAAATATTTATAAAAGCCGCAGAAAAACAATAACGAGATAATTTTAAATATATTGCTTTAATTTAATTTTATTAGTGGCCATTTATTTGTTACCAGTAAGTTATAGAAAATAAATATGAAGAAATTAATTTATCACCGTCCGACCATCTGTTCCTATATAGGTTAACTCTAAGCCTTAGGCCGGGTCGTGATAAAGGGGGTGGAGCATACTTTTTCAAATTGTGATATATGACAAAGAATAAACTAAGTGAATCAACAGTTCACCTTGTCTAGTCAATAGTTCTAGTCCGCTTACCAACAAATAGGAATTAGACCACATAGCTTCGAGACAAGAACGAATGTAAGTCATAAAGAACTAAATCCGTAGAACTAGGCTCCTTGTAGTGAGAAAAACGTGCCTATTGTGATTGAGTGGCTATTCCACATTGTTGGAGACCCCCTATGAACAAAAAAGGTAGGGTGCTATAAGAGAACCTCACCTCCTTGATTCAAGATAATGCTTTTAGGGTGTGTTTTGTCTTTGTCAAGAAGAAGGTGAGAGTATGTCTAACACTTGATGGAAAGGAAACATCATGATGAGTTGGCTAGGGTAACCATTAGCATATAGATCAATCACCACACCACCTATATCATACATAAAATATGAGATGACATGAGAGTGCATGGTTAACACACACCTACAGCACCTATATTCCGCTTGCAACCAATAAAAACACAACCTAACTTGCTCTATCTTAAACAAATGAAGCTTCTAACAGGGAGGAGGAACTAAGAGCTATAAATGAGACTAGACATATATGTTTACTTAACGTGACGTTACTTCTGGCTCAATCTACTAACATTTTGTGAGTGGATTGTTCACAGTGCTCATTCTTAAAAAAATCAGAAAAGCCAACTCATCATGATGTTTCCACTCTATTTTCGTTACAATGATGTACCGTGTCAGGATCTGTTGTTCAAACTGAATAACACCAACGTTATGAGAGTTCCTGAATTGTGTGAAATCAGATTAGTACCAAACTGAGATGATGTGCAGACAGAGATTCTTTCCGACAAAAAAGGTCTTGATCATAATGTCAACGAAGGAATCCCTTGTAAAGAATGATTCAAGGAAAGGTGAAGAGATGGCTACAAATGACCAAACACAAGCGACTTTGCATCGTCATCTTCTTTTGCATCTGTTGAATCAACTTTCCCAATTGGTAGTCAACGGGAGGTGGAGATTATTTCATTGCTTCATGAGAACAAATAGGTGTGGCACCAATGCTCTTCATATGGATAGGGACTAAAGTGCTTTGCGCAGGTAACGTCTAGCTTCCAAGCATGGGATATCCAGTGGGGATGAAGGAGAATTTTCTTACAACATGGGTAAAGGCAATCTGGAAAGGTTTATGACTGATGAATATGGTACTGGATAACTTATTCATTGTTTCGCCTCTCTTGCTAAGTGTAAAGTAGATAGCACTTTGTAAGAAGGATTCCAATAGGTTGGTCGCCTTCTTGAGCTTAACCTACACACGTTCTTTACTTCTTTCCATCAGCCCACATAAAGGAGAATTAAGGGCATCTACTCGCACATTGGAACTGGGAGAGGAATAAAGAGATTTGGATTAGAAGTGGGATGATAAAGGATTGGACCTAGAGTGTGAAGATGCAAGGGGTGATGACCACAGATCCTTACATCGAGAAAAGTAAAGCTTCAATCAACCCTTTTTTTCCTATTCTATGGGAACTTTGACTTTTATTACCCTTTGTTCGAAGAGAACCATTCGGAGACCTCTGCTGTCCGTTCATGCTTGGTCGATCCCCCACTTCATTTCCCAATTAACAAGATGATCTTGACCTATCATTTTTTCCATTTGGTCGATTTGAAACTTAGTTAACTCTTTTATCCTCTAGCATGGGGATGCAAAAAAGAGCATAGAAGCAGCTAGCAGACTGATCACTAAATAGATTTAAAAAGGTGCTAATTTAATCATAACAAAAGTGTAACTTCATTCTATCACTCAGCTCACGACCCTCCTTGCTACCGGGGCAGCTTAAAAAATTGGGTTCCAATTAAAAAGCTAAAATCTCTTTCCAATTAAGCAATATACATAAAATAATTTTAGTTTTCAATTCTTTGATTGTAAATTAGATAGAAGTAGATTTAGATAATCTGACTTTTAAGACAAACAAAGATATTCGATCCATGACTAGTAACCGTTTGCATGTCTAGTAGCATCGGTGAACACATTCTAGCTCTTTGATGCTTTATTCCCTTTCAAGTGTAGTTACATCAGCACTTTAAAAAAAAAAGATATTTACAGGGCTATAAACAGGCCCCTTATTTGAGTCAAAGGTAGAGTAAGGGGGCTTAAGGCCGGAGTTTCTTTGCTGCCTACGTTTGCTTGTTTCCGGACGTAGTGCGGTAGCTTGCTTGCTCGATTCCCTCTTCATGGCTTGCTTTGTTAGAGCTTTCTATTGTTCCTTTTGAAATCCGCTACAGGATCCAAAGGCGCTTGACCAACATTGAGAGTTGAGCATTTACTTCTTCAGGATGAAAAGGATTGGAACAAACCTTTACTCCATTGGATCACTTGCTTCATCATCAAAGCTAAGAGTTTTGAGATACGCAGCTTCCCTTACGTGACAAGAGAATGAGATGGAAGCAGAGAAGTCGTTGAAATGGAGTGGGAATGAAGTAATTGGAAATAAACACCCCATCTATTCACTCAATTTTAAGAAGTGTGAATGGAATGGAATCTATCCAAAAAATTGTATCCCTTTTCGTCAACCAGCCAACCAAGAGCTATGAACCCTACTAGTGTATCCGTATGTAAGGATCTCAAAACAACCTCACTAGATACAACGTTTTTTCCAATGCTTTCAATCGCAGACCAAGTTCTCAACATTCCTATTAGCCCATAGGAAAGATATGCAATCAAGGCAACAATTGACATTATTCCACTCCAATTGCTCCCACCTACAGGTGAAATAACCATCAAGTATTATGACTCCTGGTCCATTCATGCGGGAATCAACATAAGAAGGAAGGAAGCAGGAACTGCGGCGGAAGAAAATAGTGCAAATTAGGTTGTGATTATAAATTAGATAGAAGTACATTTAGATAATCTCACTTATGAGACAAACAAAGACACTTCATCCCTTAGTCCCCCATTCCTACCAGCAGCTTTGGATGTTTAAGTTAGTGCAAGTTATCTTGTGGTTGTATTGGTTGCAAGAAAAAATAGACATTGTGAGTGTGTGTTGACTGTGCACTCTCATGTCGTTTCATATATATATGATATTGGTGGTGTGGTGATTGATTTCTGTGCTAATGGTTACCCTAGCCAAATCATCATGATGTTTCCACTCCATCTTTTGTGTTAGATGAACTTTTGCTTTCTTCTTGATAAAAATAAAACACACACTAAAAGCTCTATCTTGCAGAGAAATGAGGTTCACCTATAACACCCTACCTTTTCGTTCATAAGGGTCCTCGAACCATGAAGAAAAGCCACACAATCACGATAGGCACGATGTTCTCACATCTTGACTTCAACGCGAACCCCAAGCCTCACACTTCTTCCTTTTTCGCAATAGCTACCTATATGCACACTACAAAGTTTGTTGGGCATCGGTTTTGATGGAGACGTCACACACGAGGGTCATCCTCGAAGTCGCGGTACTTCCTCTTTCCTCAACTAGAGTTTCCTCCTTAGGCTATGCAACAGTCAAATCCTCCCACACATGTAAGTGGCGACTCCTCCCCTTCCTCCCTTTTCTTCTTCCTTTCTCATCCTTCATCTCGACCGATACGCTAGGGTACATTTAATCCCACACGAAATGTCTCATTCCTTCAACTCCTCCATCCTCCTTCCACTTTGAAACTGCTCGAACTCGCACCAGAGCTGCAAGAAATGTGTCTTTCTGCTCTCGACACGTAAGTGTTCCTTTATGCAATTGATCTCGCCACTATGTTTAGGCACCAGCCTTCCTTCTTCTTCTTCCTCTTCCTCTTCTTCCTTAACTGTCTCTCAATCTCTCGCTCTCTATGATCATTCAATTTGAATGGGAATGCATCTCCTAAAGATGAAATCACAGAGACGTTTATCCATCATTGTCAATTCGTTTATTATTAAAATAAATTATTTTACAACTATTAAATCTCAATTATTACATGTTATGTTGGCCTACAAATGTGGCATGAGATAATATGATTAGTACTGAGTTAAAACTAATAATCAATGACAGGTGTTGAATGAGAAAGCACAAAAACTGAATTCAAAATACATATGCAAAGGATATGTGCCCTATAACACGGGCATGATGAGAGACTATCAAAATAAATATGACATGAATTTAGAAGGGAACCCATGAAAAAGCTTTTATGGGCTTAAATGCAATCAAGCGAATACAGGAAAAAAACTAAAATGGCAAAATATAAGTTCAAAAAATAGATACAAACCAACAAATAGGCAACATATAAGAGACTTATATCGAACACAACAAAATTCATATGACCAAGCACAAAACCTTCGTACTATTATTAAAACACTCAAATCTTACAAAAATGAAGCTTAGTGAATTGTAAGGCAAAAAGGAACTAAGAAAGGGACTAAGAGGACCCTATTTATAAGAGGAAAATTGATTCCTCATAGGGCTTCCCACACTTCATTACAATCATACATCGACAAAATGATGTTTTGAAAGAACATAAGGAATTTAATCCTTAAAAGACAAGAATAATTCCACAACACACATATGAGTGAATAGAATATATTCTTTAAAAATTCAGGCATTTAATGATAAAAAATTGATACATATAATAATCATTCATTATGTACTCCGATGAATATCATCATCCAAGAGCATCAAGATCCATGGATGTCATCTAATATTAATCATTCATATGTGCTCCGAAGAATATCTTAAATGCTCGACAATGTGTGGTTTGAGAAGCATGCAATTTTTTTTAATAACAACCATAAAAATGTAAACTCTCTTTTAGAAATCAAATTAAAAGACGTCAAGTTCTATAGTCTCTAAAGTGGACAGCCTGCCTATAACAAAGTAAGTTTCATTTAATTATTCTAATCCACCTCACAAGAATTGGAGTTGAAGAGACTTGAGCTCCATTTGCAAATTGGAGTTGAGGATACTTGAGGTCTACATAGCAAGTTGGATAATATTCATAAGAACTGGAATTTTTGAAACTAATATTTTTTACTAGAATTAAATCAACAATTTTTTAAACAAACTACAGAGTATGTTACTCTTAATTTGAATAAATAAACTGACATTATTATGGTCTAAAAATGGAAGACTCGTACACATTGCCAAATCATTTCTCCCTCACATTTGTAAACGACCTTTAAAAGCTTTCCATAAAACTTTCATGTTTGAAATAAAAATTCTCAATATTGAAAATAAGCAACAATCATAAGTCTTAATCTAAATACTAGTTCCCATGTCTTTTAAATATAGTTAACCGAGCCTATAACATGATGGATATACAAATAACTTTCATTTATACAAATAATCACAACCCCAATCCTCTAAAAATAGATTACATAGCTAGAAGGATTCAAATCAACTAAATGCAATCAATCAAGTACTTTGATGATGACCTTATTGATTTAAAAGTCAATTAGATAAAATTTTATTTTAAAAATGCTCCAAGGACCTATGAATCTAAAATTTTCACAAAACAAAAAGAAATATAAAATTCAAAAAAATTCTAATTTAAAGCTTAAAAAAATTCACAATTTATTCCTGACAATTTTTCTGGGTGAAAATTTTTAAATAAATCTTAGCTCATGAAAAATTGATGCCATATCAACCATACTAGGGCGTAGAGACCAAGTCTCTGTCAGTATGAATTTTTTAACTATAAATTAGCATAATCAGGTGATTTGTCGTACATAACAACATTATACTACAGTCACAACTGAACCCTATATATAATCTCAAATAGCTAAGCGCCCCTGAGTTGTGCATAATATGATGCACTTGATAAGATACAAAGCCTAATAAAGACTGGGATTATTTAGTCGCTTAAACATGCCAATAAGACAACCATCAACCCCAATTTGCATGACCCCTTAAATTACATAACTTATAGCTATTGTTAAGGATTATTTAGTCGGCTTGGTTCAAGAATCTTTTCTAAGTATGCTAGAGTCTATAACAACATAGGATGATGGAACCATGGAACCATGAGATCTTCGTTGGATTCAGCATCCCCCTTAATGTCCAATTAGACCCCCCAATTTGCAAGGCCCCGCCCCCGCCCCCGCCCCCGCCCCTCCCCCCCAAAATATGGTGAAATTTATCAGTATTAAGCCAAAACTGCCAGTCTTAGCACCTAACGACTAATTTTAATAGAAATTCTATCTTTTCATTAGAAGAGTTAAAAAAATATAAGGTTTTGAGCTAGCAAGAGACCTAAAACCAGATATTAAATTCTACTCCAAATGTGAACAATACAATCTGATCTGAAATCTAATCTGCTCTTGAAAGTTTGACTCAAAACACTGCACAAAAAAGACATTTCTCAGAAGAGCTAGACATATCAAACGCATGTATGGAAGGTGTCAGGCAATTATTTGTCCAATATGACATGTTTCAATATTATGAAATATCAATGCATCATAGTTTGTAGAATTTCCATGAGTCAAAACCAAGAAAAAAGGGAATAGGAAAGAGTGTCATACTGAGGTTTTAGCATCATAAGCTCCAACCAACAATAAGGCCTTGAGCATGCAGGACCAACCTTCTTTTACGAAAGCTGAGCCCTCATGCATGTGATTACAATCAGGGAAAATTTGCATTTTAGCAAAACCTTTTTATTGAAGATGTATACTTGAGGAATGATTATGAAAAGAACTAACATAAGTTCACCTCTGAATAGGCAGATGTGTGATTTCAGCTGATAGCATAGCTACAACGGTTAATGCTTGAGACAAGCACCCTAATTCATTTGCCTCAATTAAAGTCTTTGACAGTGAAGGCTCAAGCGGCAGTTCTGCATGGAACAAACAGAACAAAATAACTTCATTGATGCAACAACTTAAAGGACAAACAAAACATAACTTCTTCATCTTGCACATTATAACGAAAGTGCACCAAAAGCTAAAAATTTGAATTTTGTTAAAAAGGAAGTTCAGAGTTACATTCTTTAATTCTTCAAAAGCCCCTAATATTCCCTCAGGAACATAATATGCATAATTGTTCTGAGAGAAGACCAGGATAAGGTTTTTTAAATGCTATATCTACAAATTTAGAAAACTGAATATAGGTTATTATTGTTTATTTAATACTATACGAAGCTCATCATGGAATAAAAAGAACAAAAAAACTTTATAGCTGCGACAACTTCAAAGACCAAACAAAGCACAACTTCTTCATCTCGCACATTATAATGACGGAGCACCACAAAAAAAAAAAAAGACTTCTGTCAGAAAGGAAGTTCAGAGTTGCAATCTTTAATTCCTCAATAACTCTGGTTTTCCTGAGGGAAAATATAGGGGATTTGAGAGATTAACTGAGTAACGCTTTTCAAATGCTACATCCTCAACGTTAAGAAACTCAATATAGTTTGTTAGAGTTTATTTGATGCTATAGATATTTGCTTAACAATAAGGAAGTAATTTCTAGAATGAGATACATAATGCTTACAACTTCTGAAAATACTATTTGTGGAAAACGAATTTCCTTGACTAACGTAGTTGTCTTGCATTCTCATAAACTGAATATAATTTAGACATTTGGTTGTACAAGCAGCATTTGAGCTAAATATGATTATTCAGCGTGTAACATGAAGTAGTAGATCTCAGTAAGAACAAATAGAAAGGGTTAAATATCATTATAGTCCCAAAGTTAAGCTACATTTCACATAAGTCGGCGATTTTAAAAATGATCTAACCCAACTTAGGCCCACCAAAGTTTCTAACTTCTGTAATTTCACAATGGTCCCTCCTGTTAATTATTTTAGCTTTTAAAGTGGTCTATTTTTATTAACGGCAATAACTAATCGCTTAATTTGGTTGATGTTGCAATAACGAAAATGAACAAGAAGGTAATTTAAACATAATTTTAAAATATACCTCATTTTTTTGCATTTCACCAAAATCACCAAAATTTAATATTATTAAATTCTACATTTTATTCCTATTAATTTGATAAATGGATGTATATATATATACAATGGGAATGTATTTGGATTTTTAAAATAATTTGTGAAATTAAATAAATTCACTTTAAATAACCTTAAAAATTTATTCATTCATTAAATTTACCATTGCGGGTTAGTGTAGCTGATCCACCTTACTCGGTATGCAATGGCTTGACGGATTTTGAAGGCCTGGATTAAATTGATGAAGTGAGATATATAAATGTATATATACATTTATATGTACATCAACTTAAGGTACCCCTTATTTTCTTATTTTCTTCATCCCGGTAATGTGCTGCGGAACTAGGCACAATCAGTTGCAGGAGCAAGACCAGCGTCCGGTTAGGTGTGGGAAGTGTTAACCGAATTAGCACAAGGATTGTTTTTGAGAAGGTAAGCTAAATTAAATATATAAGTAAACCTATAAAAATAACTTCATCTAACCTTGGAATTTCTTTCATATTCCTCTCCAGTTAAAGCTGGGTTTAGTGTCCAGGGCAATTGCAATTGCAATCTGGAAGCGGGACGGAAAGAAATGAGAGCAGTGAATATTTGAATTTGCTGGAGAATCAGAGAAGAATAACGAGGATTTTGGGGATATTAAGCAGTAACTTGGAGAGATTTTTGGAGGAGAAACTGCACTTTAGAGGAGAAATTGGAAGCATAAGATAAGGAAATTTGAGTATACGAGTAAATTTATATAAATATTGGTATTTACTAACATATAATCTAAAAACGGTATTCATTCATCTCCCAAACTTGTGAATTTCAGCCAGCTGAACATGTAGGATATAGCTCATGGCTGTGGGTTTTGGGAAAACGAAGAGGAAGGAAAGGAATTTTGACTCGGGAGATATGGAGGACTTACCGGTCCTCAAAGGGAGGGGCCAGCCGCTCCTCCCAGAGCTGCCACAATCGAAAGAACAGGCGCCAGAGGCCCCGGCAGCGTCAAAATCCACAGAACAGACGCCAGAGAGCCCAGAAACCGGCGCCAGAGACGGTTATGGACGGATTTTTGGCAGTTTTTTACTATTTTGAGATATTCTAGAAGACTCTAAGTGAATCAAACGTCCCATGGAGTGGTTCAATAAATCCAAACACTTGGAAAATGCTCTTGAATGAAGAAATATGTCACTTGGATGAAAATATTTCTCTTGAAATGAAAAAATGAGTCTTTTAGGAAAAAGAATAAATTTTGTGTCTCTTTAAAATAAGAAGGGTTGGCGCCTCTCATGGTATGTGTGCGGGTGTGCATGTTAGGAAAAATGAGAGGAATGCTTAGAGATCATATAATAGAAGTAGAAATGTAGATTTATACCTTTTCTAGAAAGATTGAAAAGGAGATTTTAAGAGAATCTGTAAGAAATTGTACTAGCATTGCATAGATTAACGGGAGACTTTGCGGAATAGAATTTCATCTTTCTTTCAAAAAGAAATAGTTAAGTATTGTGTTTTTCGTTATCTTATGATTTTGTAAACACTTATCTAGTAGATTTGTTTTGATGTAATGAAGTTTACCTTTATATTTTCTTTGTGTTTTGTGAGTAGTTTTTCTTGCTTTCTTCTTGTTTGGAAATAGTGGCATGAGAAGATTATGTTATTATTTTCATTTTACTTCTCTTTTGCAATGAGTAGGATTTATGTATAGGATTTTGGGATGCATGTTAGTATGCAATTTAATTTTAAATGTGATGGTTTTTACTTAAACTTCATTTACATTACAATTCAGATTTGTTGTAATGTTAAAATTTGTTCAGAAACATAAGATCCGAAAAGAATATGATTTCTACAATAAAGTAAGAATCACATTCAATTTTATGAATGAGAATGTAGTCTATGAGATTGAGTGCAAATAAATAAAGATATATATTTTGATGGGCGTAAAATTAGTGATTTTTCTGAGGAAGAAAACTTAGGATCAATCCTAAGCTTAATTTCATGAAGAATTATTAAAATTATTTTTTTTCTAGATGTCATAAATTTTGAAATTAATATTTTTCTAAGAATCCAAAGTTTCAAAAAATTTCAATTATTTCTAAATTAAATAGAAAATCAGGAATCCTATAGTTTAATACTAAATATTCTGATACATCTGATATCATCTAAATTACTGTAAATTCTTCTAAGTTAGGCTATTACATTTCTAGAACAAAATTTTAGTACAATCAACATATTTTTAAAGTTATAGTGTTACTTGAGAAAAAGTAACGCTTAAGTTTGAGGGTATTGATGCACCTAAAAATTACCTATTTTTAGAGTACATTTCATGCTCATTTTTAATAATAATACACTTAAGAAAATGTATTTTGCATATTTTTTCTTCGGATACAAGAAATAGACTTTTGGTGAAAATGAAATAAAAATGGTGTAATTTGGAGCAAAAACAAACAAGAAAGAAAATTCTGACTTGGCACATTTTGATATGTCTTTCTATGTTTAATCTCTTTTACATTTCTCACATGTTTTTGAATGAAATTACACTTTAAAGAAAGGTTATTTTTATGTTTATCTTGTAAGTATATCTGTTATGAGCGAAACGCAACTAAAACGAGAACAAACAAAGCTAAAATGGTGCAGCTGCTGCAAGGTGGCACCAGAGGCGCCAGAATTAAGAGAATAAGTGCCTTCAGAGAACAGGCACAAGAGTGGTGCCAGAAATGCCAAAATCCAAAAAACAAGGGCAAGAAACTGACGCCAGAGGCGCCAGAGACGGTTATGGTCGGATTTTTGTCGGTTTTCGACTATTTTGAGATGTTCTAGAAGGGTCTAAGTGAATCAAACGCCCCATGGAGTGGTTCAATAAATCTATATACTTGGGAAAGGCTCTTGAATGAAGAGATATGTCTCTTAGAATGAAAAGATGTGTCTTTTGGGAAAAAGAAAAAATTTTATGTCTCTTTAAAATAGGAGGGGCTGGCGCCTCTCATGGTGTGTGTGTGGCTGTGTATGTTAGGAAAAATGAGAGGAATGCTTAGAGATCTTAGAACAGAAGTAGAAATGTAGATTTCTACTTTTTTCTAAAGAAATTAGAGAGGGGATTTTGAGAGAATCTGTAAGTAATTGTACAAGCATTGCATGGATCAATGAGAGACATTGTGGGAGAGATCTTCATCTTTCTTTCAAAGCAGAAAAGTTAAGTATTGTGTTCTTCATTATCATATGATTTTGTAAGCACTTATCTATTGGATTTGTTTTGATTTAATGAAGTTTTCCTTTGTGTTTTCTTCATGCTTTCTGAATAGTTTATCTTACTCTTTCTTCATATTTGTAAATAATGACATGAGAAGATTATGTCGTTATTTTCATTTTGTTTTTCTTTTGCAATGAGTAGGATTTATGTGTAGGACTTTGGGATGCATGTTAGTATACGATTTAATTATAAATGTAATGGTGTTTACTTGAACTTTATTTACAATACAATTTAGGTCTGTTATAATGTTAAAATTTGTTGAGAAACATAAGATCCAAAAGAGATATGATTTCTACAACAAAGTAAAAATCACATTCAATTTCATGGATGAGAATGTAGTTCATGTAGTTGAGGGCAAATAAATAAAAAAATATAATTTGATGGGAGTAAAATTGAAGATTTTAGGATGACAGACTAAGATCTCCAAATTGGTCTAGTTACTTGGAAACTAAAGCGAGATTATTAGCCCTCAGAAGAGGGAGAAGTGGGAGCTCTGAAGTAGGAGTCAGTATCCTCTTAACATAACCATGGATTTAGGGACCACTCTAGATTAGTCAATGTTTTTTATGCACTCTCAGAGAGTAAAACACATACAATATTTAATGTATCTCTTTCATATACATTATCCAATTCACTACATAAGAATAGTAGTTTCTAACATCTCAAAAATCTCCAAACCAATTCATCCAGAAATGGTTACATTTAAAATTAAAATTTTTATTTAGTTGTTGGTTGTTTTGAACATAAGATTTACATTTAGGAATACTTGTTAAAAAAACCACTTAAACTAAGGACTGATAGTAGTATACTAGAATTAACCTAAGGAATTTCTTACCTCGTTTTTCTGTGGGATTGATACTGGAGATTTTAAAGAAAGTCATATTATACTTGAAGTGATACGTGCAATTACGTAGAACCACTAGTGTATGAAATATTTTCTATTTTTTATAATATTTCAAAATTACTGTGTAATTTCGGGACGGGTTAAATTTTTGGCACTGTTATTGGGGATTTAAATTGACATAAAACACGCAAAAAAAACAACACACATCAGGGGCGCATCACTTTTCTAAGTATATTTTGTCACTTGATTAATAGTGTTTTTTACTTTATCCCATAAAGAAATAACTTCTTCATGAACATCCTAAAGCTTTAAATCATGAAGTTTATTCATAATTAATAATTTTATTTGTCATTTAGGTGTCATCATCTAATTCTATAATATCTCATTGTATTTATTATCTTCCAACTCATCTTAAAAATAAAAATTAATAATCGATAAATTTTCATTTCGAATGACTTAACAAAATTTACATTCTTGGTGATTTTTTTTCTCATAAAAAAATAACATGTGTTTTATTAGATTCTTTATTATAAGTACTGGTATGTATATCGCTTCTCTTAAATAAAGTATTAGTAATAACAAAATCATAACTAAAGCAAAAAATGATGTAGTTCTACATTTTTAATTAATCACTCCAAAACCATAGACATATTATAAATATTTCTCAAATCATTTACTACTCTGCCAAGATGTCCATTTAAATCTCATCAAAAAAAAAACTTTTTTCTTCAAAATATATCATTTGTATTAATTCTTCTAGGTCATTCCAAAAATTTTCTTTTTAACATATCTAAACCTACTTAAAGAGCATAAGCACTTATACATTAAAAACCTCAGAATCAACAATAATCCTTATGGATATAATTTTATCTTCAACTCTATTGATTTTTACAAGATTATCTTTCAAACACTTATCTAAGATTTCATCGCATCATTTTGAGCGTGACTCTTATATGAATACCAAAGTTTAAAACTTAAGCTATCAATCTTCATAGCCTTTTCTCCAATCCATTTAATTTCTTGAATACATAAGATATTATCCTCCTATGAATCATAATATCTACTAGATTCATTAATCTACTTGTGAGAGTGTTTATATTCTAATTTCATTAATCTACCTCCTCACTTTAAAGATGATTTTTTTGATAAATGATTCCAGCCTGATCGTGTCTACACACGACGCCTGACCACTTCATCTTTAGTCCTTCCCGACCCTGCTTTTGAAAATGCTCAAATGATACTTCGACGATCAACTCGGCACATTCGTCCTCCAAATAGATATGGTTACTCTGAAATTTTTGTATGAACATCCCAAAATAGAGCTTATTCGTAAGGAATTTGAGCTTATGCACCTCATTGAGAAGTGAACATTCCTACTTTTAATCTTTCTCGTCCATCTGAAGCCAAAGTACATGTTGAAAGAGAATCACTTCTTCCGCTTCTGAGAAAATTTGGTTAGGCACATAACACCATGGATATTGACAAAAGATAGTGATTGAGTCTTTTCTTTCGTATTGTTTGAACTGTCGTATGTTCGGCCACTTCAGTTCTCGATATCATCCTCTACACCCCCACCTCATACCAAAAAAGCAAAGTGCTCCGCCAGACGCAGTGAATTCATCTCCTCCTGATCAGCTCAAAGTTATTGACATTATTGATCATCAAAAAAATACCCCGGAAGACGTTACTATCCTCGCAAGCAAAATGTGAATCATTCTGTCTCCACACAATATTGTAGCTCCCCGTCTTTGGAACCTTCTATCGTGGGAGCGAAAGAGATTCTTCAGACTCCACCTGCCCTAAAACCTATCACTGATATTACAAGTGGAAATACTTCTACTGCTTTACTACCGCTCATCAGGTTTAACAAGATCTTAATGTTACTCAAGCTCATGGGGATCCTGATGTGCAATAGCCAACACCTATTCGACCACCTTTGGACCAATCCATTGATCAAATGAGTCAATCCTCAGAATGACAGGTCTACACATCCAAAAGGAAGAAGAAGAATGGAGACCTACTTGGCTCAGGATATACTTTGGTTATTTCGGGTAATGGTACGCACTTTACCAATCTGTTAACCAGCTTCCTTCTGAGAACTAGAGGCAGAGGGAGGACTAAAGTGGGACGTCCCTAGAACTTTTATTTACGTTGTTGGTTTTTTAGTTTTTTATCTTTATGTATCTTTGCTTTATTGGGATTTTGTGTGTGTTGTATTATGTGAGTTGGATCTTCTTTTAAGCCCTCTCATACAACCTATCTGTACCTTTTCCTCTTTAATATATTAGCCGTTGGGTTCTCTCTCTCTCTCTCTCTCTCTCTCTATATATATATATATATATATATATATATTTGCATGCACATGTAATATGCACATGGATATATAGAAAAATGACATAACTGATAAAATTTTGGCAAATTTAACTTCGTTTACTTTCAATTTTTTCTTATCCTGCACATTATCTCAAGTTCAATATGTAAATTAGCATTCGAAACAAACTGTTTATGAGCTAAAATGGAGCTATTGGGATACTGAGGATTACCAAGTCAGCCCAAAGATCATTTACATAAAAATTTTAAACAAATTTTGAGTAAAAATTATTGCAAGCAGCATGCGATAATGATTTACATGGAAATATTACAACAATCAAAGTATTCAGTTGCTACCTGCCATGGTCCGTCCCACATGGGTTATCATTCCATCTTCGTCAATAGCATCAATGAGATATAACTGCCTTAAAGCATCTGCTAAGGACTCACCTATAAGAGTAAAGGGGAAGTTCTTAAGAAAATAGAGTGGCATTTACCTGCTATGACCTTATGACCAGCCAAAATTTTACAGCCCCTCTTTTCTAATTATAACTTAGTACACACAAAAACTAATTTACAAAAAGAGACTAAAATAAGTGCAAAACAATGCAAAAATGTGACGTTCCCATGACATAACAAGGGAAGGTTTGGAGCTTACGTGAAGGAGGATCAAGAAAATCAAAGTTCAAGATATCGATGTCGGGAAGATTAAGTGATTTCAGGTATAAAACACTTCCTGCCAAAGATGACCTCTGGATTTCAGGAACCGTAGCATCAAGGAACTCTTCATGATAGACTTTGGAGGGGTACAATCTATAACACTTCCCTGGACGAGTTCTTCCAGCTCGGCCAGCACGCTGATCAGCTTGGACTCTACAATATGAAAATCATAAATCTGCTTAAAAAACAAAGCATGATGATCTTCCGTCAAGAAAGTATTATAAACAGTCATTATGTAACTTTGAAAGGATACACAGATCTTCAATGTAAAAGGATAAAGTCTGACAACTACTCACGAATCATTTTTTTTCAATGTTCACCTTTCATCATTATTCATGGGTGAAGAGTAGAAAGTAAGGAAAGGTGGTGTGGCACTACGCGGACGTCTTACTGAGTTTTTCAAACTCTACACCCTTTAAAGACAAAGCAAAAAAATATGCTTTTAGATATATTACAATTAAGCTAATACTGGTAATCTGCTTAAAATGCCCTCAAATATTGGAGCAGCCAATAGATGACACGGGAAATCCATTTATGAAATATGCATCGTTGAATAGAAAAGCAATCAATTAAAACATTGCTAGTTGCCTAATTTCATACATCTCTGTGACGGATTATATTGGTAAGCAACATTTTATAAATGCTTGCAACACCCGGCACATACTTTAAGAGATTGACAATAAGGTAGTGAAGCAACTCAAAAAGATTCATGGCGATGGTCAACAATGATAAAAGACCAAGTTTGTCGGAAGAGCAAGACCTTCAATCATAATTGTTACTTTAACTATTATAAATAATATCATAAAGATGAAGAAAAACTTTAAGTTTAAGCAGAAGAATTAATGCAGGTAAACTAAAAAAGTAATCATGCCTGATAATCCATTACATTCTCCCGCAGAATGTTATAGAAATGCATTGCAAGGGCATCAGCAGCCGTTTCCTTTGCTGAATAAGCAACGTAGTGTAAAATGAATGTAATACAAAAGTTATGTATTGTATTTGAAATGCCTTGGAGTTGTTTGGTTCATTGTAGAATAAATATAGAACTTTTTTTAAGATTTGAAGTAGATTGTAAACAATGTATTTCAAAATATCTAAAGTATTACTGGCGGTGGCGAACAACGTTCAGCGGCGACGGTGGGCTTGAGGTGAGCCACTGTCATGACCTAGCTCGGGGCTTGAAATTATTTAAGATTGAAACAGGCGATCAAACGGTAGATATCAAATCTCTGCTAAACTAATTCTATCATTAACTATTAATATTCAAACATTCATAAAAGAATGAGTAAAAAAAAGCAATTAAAAGTAACATGTAGAAACATGTACATTTCTGGTTGTTGTACTCATCTCTATACACATTTGCTCATTTTCTATTCGCCTTGTTCAAATGCTTACAAATCAAAAAGAATATTCAAACAACATAAAGAGTTATTTACATCTAACACATGAATAATCATGCTTCTAAATTATAGTAAACCCAAGAAAAAAAATCAATATGCATGTTTGACTTTCGTATATTTATAAAAAATCTTGGAATATGTTAATCTTTCATATCTCTATAAGAAATCTTTGAATATACTAATGCATGTATCAATAACATTTACTCAATAAAAATACTCCAAACTTTTACACGTATTACTTCTAATTTAACTTTTACTTTATAATCTTTACCTATGCATTTGTCTGCTTGAAGATCACCGTCAACAGTCTAAAACATTTCTGATCAATATTTTCTCATCGGCACAACGGTTAGCGATCTAAACATCACAATTGTCTGGCCTAAAAAGGCTCTAACCTACCCCTAACCGATATTATTTCATTGGCACAATAGTTAACGATTTAAATATCACAATTGTCTAGGGTGGTAAGCTCTGTCTACTCACCCCTGACCATTATTATCTCGTCGGCGCAGCGGTTAGTGATCCAACCATTATAATTGTCTGAACTAGTAGAAAAATCTAAATGTGTGTGAATACACTGGTGTCCCCTGCCTGTACCATTAGAAGGTGAACTCGTCCTCTGAACGTGCATTGAATTTAAGTTATTTCATTCTTCATAACAAGCACAATTCTGAGATATTTTCATGCATCTACTAGCATGCATACTCACTCTAACATGCAAATATTCATGATGCATATCTTTCATATCATACATCTCTTCTATCATGCATATCTTTTCTATCATGCATATCTCTTCTATCATATATATCCCTTATCTCATATATATTTTATATCATACATATCTTTCATATCATTCTCTCTTATCATGCTTATCATGTGTGTAGCATGCATATATTTCATATATTTTCTATCATGCATATTATGCATATCTTTCTATGTAACAATATGAAAAATTTATTGTAATTTTAAATATAACTTAGCATGAGCATACATAAAATCAAACATACATTTAAACAAAGAAGATTATTGAAACTTTAAAATGTAATTGCTCACCTCGATTGTCACAGTAGAATCTCATGCCCCGTTTGGGGGCGCGTTTCGCCCGTGGTGCGGGTTCACGCTGCAGCTCCAGGTCGTTTGGGAGCTTGTTTCACCCACGGCATAAGGTGTTCAGCTCACGTTTCGCCTCTTAAAGATTACTCCATTGCCCCTCGCGATTCGATTCTATTCTTTGCGTTTGTCGTCTGCCCTAACCTCCCCACCGTGGAGGCTGTGGCTTGAGGTATTGGTTGTGGCTTGTGGTGATGGATTTGGGTTGTGGCTTGGGGTGATGGTTTGGGTTGTGGCTTGGGGTGGTTCTGTTGCGGGTTGTGGTTTGGCTGCTTGATTGTTTACGGTGCATATTTTGTTGCATTTTTATTTATGTTTCTTTTTTTTATCATAGTAAAACAATGGCTAAGACCAAATAGGCTTGAACACCCACAATGTGGGACATAGAAAAAAAAAATATTTTGAGACCTTTGTCTCAAGGAGATCTATCTGGGAAATAAACCAACTACCTATGTCAACAAGGAAGAGTGGCTAAATATTAACAAAAAATTAAGAAAATTACAAACTGAGAGTACGACGAGATGTAATTAAACAACAAGTGGGATCAACTCAAGAAGAATTGAAAATTTTGAAAGCAATTAAAACGAGGATAAACGAGTCTGGGTTGGGATTCGATGAAGCGAACCATTGAAGCTCCTGAGGAGTGATAGGCAGAAAGACTTTTGATAAGCATTTTTTTGATGTTGACGTTATGAATTTGTAGGTCGTGCCAGCTGCAAAGAAATTTAAAATCTTTGGACTTGATCCTGAGTTTGAGAAGAAGTTTCATCGAATGTTTGGGGGTCTCATTGATACAACAATTATGCACGTGCCCCAAGTGAGAAAAAATTTGGTGGCACCACCGGGAACTTGGGATCCGACCAATCAGGTGAATCCACCAAAGTCCCCAGCCCAGACCTCCATGAAGTCGAGTCCACCTACCATTCTAAACGTCAGGTTGAGAAAAAAAAAGAAAGTTAAGATGCTTCTTTTAAAAATCAGATATCACAACTGGTGGCTTCTTGCAGTACTGAACCACAAACATCTCAAGCAAATTCGATCGACCAGATCGTGCAAACTCTAAATGCAAGTAGAGTAATTTTAAAGGATTTGCCGCTGTACTCTTTTGAGGTGTAGTTGCCTAAAGAACCGACCTGTTGAATTTTTTTTGGTGAAGATTCTCGAAGACCATAGGGTAGTGTACCTAAGACATTTTTATGATCGTATGAAAATTTGAGAGACTTTTCCTTAATTACATTTGCTTAGTATATTAGTCTATGTATTGTTTTTTATTTTGCTATGGAAATTACAACTCTTTGGTGATTTTTTTATTCAGCGATGCTTATATCTTTAGCTTATATTTTTTTATGTTCGTAGCCAATGGAATTGTAGCTAATTTATTGATGGTTTTGTTCCTGCCAATAGGATACTTATATATATGGATGCAATAAGAGAAAAACGTAGAAAGAGAGTTATGGCAATCATATACGTGATGTATGAGTATTACAACTCCTATATTAATCACTCTCCATGCATGATATCTTCATATGTTGAGGAAAAATGGGTTTGGGAGTTGCTTACGGGCTACTCAAAAAGATTCAGCAATAAATTTTGCATGACACAAGCAGTATTCAACAATCTGTTGAAATAACTACACGGAAATCATGGATTTCATGGCTCTTCAAGGACGACTTTGCGAGACGTGTTGGCGATAATCCTCTACATATTATCCCAGAATGAATCAATGCAAGGAGCAATTGAGCGATTTCAACACTCCTCTGAGACAAATATGCAGATACTTCTCATTGGGGTTAAATGCACTTGTGAGTTTTTCAGCACAAGTCATAAAACCAATAGATCCAACACTCAAACGGACACTATAAAGATTTCACAGGACATGTCATTCTTTATGATAATATCCCGAATTTATTACATTCAATTAACAAAAAAACTATGTTATCACCTAACCCATCGTCACCTTTCAAGAACTGTATTGAAGCAATCGATGTAACGCATGTTGATGCACGTATTCTAAATAATGAGAAGATTGCATTAATCAGCCGTTGCGGGTCCCTAACGCAAATAAAATGGCTGTGCGACTTCAACATTATTGGTTGAAAAGGCAATGCGCATGACAGTAGAATTTTTAAAATTGCAACACGAAATAATAAGTACAACTTCCCACATCCTCCTGTAGGTACGCTTGAGGCTCAGCTACTCTTATAAAATAACTACCTTACAACTAACTATGCACTGCATATCAGGTAAATACTACTTAGTTAATGTTGGATATCCGTTGCAGTGTGGGTATCTCAAGTCCTATCCTGATACGAGATACCACTAACCTGACTTTAAGCGAGCAAGTAATGTAACCCGAGGCAAAAAAAAAGGATCACTAAAAGACATTTCTCCTCATGCGGTGTCATTGAGAGTACTTTCAGTGCTTGGAAGAAGAAATGGGATATACCGATGTCATCTTACCCGTTTCCCAAACAAGTGCATATTATGATTACCACGATGGCGCTCCACAATTTTATTTGGCAAAATTCTTCCCACAACAATATCGACTTACACCGAACAGATGAGGATCATGAACATATACATGACAAAGCATTTGAGCATTGTATTGGCATTCTCTGTCATAACATGAGAATGATGCATCCACCACGTGTACTGTGGACGGGAAAGATGCAAGTCAGATGACAGAGTTCGAGGAACAAATTACTGATGTCATAGTAGGAGGTTGATTGGAGTATTTATTATTTATTATTTGTACTTTATTCAGTATTATTTGTATTTTATTCAGTTTTTGTTTATTTTTTTATTTTATATTTGATATTGATTGTTCGGTCTTTTTACGCTATTTGTATGTGTTTTTTTTTCAATTTGCATTTCATTTACTTTTGTTTTTGTGGGTTTGATGGGTGTATGATGAGACGTTTGACCTTATGGGCTCTTCTGAATGCTCTGGTAGTTGTTCATGGTTGATGTCTCATGTGAAATCCTAATAAAGGCAACCAAGTTCCTCTTTTCTTTTCGGTGCAGCGGTTTTGAGGTTCTTCTCGAAGGTCTATTTTGGTGATATACATATGTGACAGACACGAGTATGGTATTATTGGTTAAAGGCAACCAAAAACATTTTCTTGACAAGATCTATTGTCTTCTTATTGTGACAGATTCTTAGTGACAAATTTGTTGATCGGTATACTGCATTCTCTGAGACCTCACGTTTGCAAAAAATTCTAATTACTTACTTCTTCTATCAATTTCTACTTGTTTATCTTGTACAGTTCCTGTTTATTTTCATTATGTGTACATTCGATACTGATTGTTTGAGTTTTTTACGCTATTTGAATGTGTTCTTTATTCATTTGCATTTACTTTCTTTTCCTTTTGGTGTGGTTGAATGTCCATGATAAGACGTTTGACCTTATAGGTTTTTCTCGATAGCATGTTAGTCTTCCTTGGTTGGTGTCACATGTGAGAACCTAATACAAGTAACCCAAGTTCCTCTCTTTTTTTCAGCAATATAGTTTTTAAGGATCTTCTGAATGACCCTTTTGGTGATTTGCATATGTGACACACACGAGCTTAATTTAACGTGTGTTAAAGACAATCAAGAACTCTACTTTTTACAAGGTCTGTTTTATTCTTGTAGTGACAAATTCGTTGATTAGTATGTTGAGCACTTGGAGACCTCGCGCCAAAAAAAAACTAGAAATAATTACTTTTTTAGTAATTTCAACTTGTGTTATGACTAATAGATTGTCTTTGGTAGCATTCAGGAAAGATGAGCCACGATTTCAAGGACCTCCCGACAAGTATTCTGACACTGCGGACTTCAAACTTCTCTACTGATGTCACGTCAGGCATATAGCTATAAGAGACGATTCTAGAGGTGCCACGAGAATTCACGGAGAAGTGTGATTTCTTCCTTTGGGCAAACAGTCTGTCAAATTCCACTGCCAACAGTGATCGAGAATAGATTGCATCACTGGAGAACGGCGTAGCTCGTGATATATGTCGTCTGCATTTTAAAAATAACATCATTAATTACTAAATATAATTTTAATATTTTTTTTAGCAATCTTGATACTCATTGTTAAGTGAGGTGTATATTTTATTTTCAGTATTATTCTGAAGTATATTTTTGCATAAAAATCAAATATATTATTATGACAGTTTCGTTACAAACAATATTAATACACGGTGATTTATCTAGAAACAGCTATCGCACAGTTATTTTCAAACAACAAAAAACAAACTGTCAGTCAGCTTATCCACAGCAACTTCTACGCAGCAGCTTATTTATAAGGTGCAGCTGCCCCAAACAAACCTCAATCTTCGATACCTAGCTAGCATCGTCGTAACCTTTATATTGACATTAATAACTTATAGAACAAAAATCATACTTTAAGATTCAAGCAATTTCCATAAACTTGCCTCGAGCTCGTAGCCCCGAGTAAAAAATCTGGAATTCGTAAATTCATGATTTAACCAAAACATAACAAATTTGCAAAAACATACTCTAAACTGCGTCCCGCTAATCAACAATTCTCTAAAATTGCCTAATCTTCATCCCTCTTCCTATCTTAGCTCACTCCACCGTACACCTTATTAATTTCTCATTGAACCCTTACAAAAATCCTAAACTGATTTTATTGCTTTCAAAGCAACCTCGTCTCCGCTACGATGACTAGAAACAAAAAAATGCACAAGTCGAGGCATATCTCAAAACGGAAGTGTGAGGAAGGAAGGAATATATGAAATAGCGTGAAAGAGTTTTGTACTCACCAAATTCATCTCTGAAGTTTAAACAGAGAATTGTGGCTCTCAACGAACCGCTCATCTCCCCTGCATGCATTGTCGTGACCAAAGTTACCATGCACAATCGCGTCTGTTGCGACCAAGCGCTAAACACTCAGGAGAGGAAGATCGGGAAAGGATTTATGTGATGAAATCGAAAGCAGGAAAATGAATCAAAGGCTCTGGAGAGGATCCCCACATTCGATGCCAAACAGAGGTAATTATCGTGTGGGTAAGTCAGAGGGAACAGTAATAAGGCACTAGGGAGGGGTAGTTAAGAGTTATATAGGTTTAATTAGAGCTATAACTTTTAAGATTTATATCTCACAATCTATTCATAATTTATATATAGTATTACATATCAAATTGATCGTTTTAAGACGTAGAATTTTATAAAATTAATTCGGTTGAAATTTGAGAAATGATAAACTTGGGAACATTTTAATTCGTGAAAATTTTCCTAATTTCTCAAAACCAACTAGTGTAGCGGCAGTAGGAAGGAGGTTGGCGGCTGCAGTGATGAAGGGAGGTCGAAGAAGGCAAGCGAGCGAAGGGCGGAGGTGGAGGTGGCCGGCGAGGCCAGGGCGGGCGATGAGTGGCACGCAGCAGAGGCGGCAAGCTGCAGTTTGTGATGGGCAATGAGCGGCGACGGTGACAAGCTGGGGGCAGGAAATGATGGGCAGACAGAGGACGGATGCAGCAAGCGGGAGATGAGTGTCCAACGGTGGGTTGGTGGTCGCGGGAGGGTGGTGACAACAAGAGGCAGATGAGCGGCGAGTGGGTGTCGGCAAGTAGGCGGCAGCAGCGAGCAAGGAAATTAGGGTAGGGAAGCGACGTCGGTAGGCAAGCCGGCGGCGGCTATAGCTGGGGAGCGATGGCAGCAGCGGCGGGACGGCAGCAGCGGTGGGAGACAAGCGGTTTGCAGGTGGTGAGCAAATGTGACGACAGCAAACGAGCCACTGGTGGAGGGCGTCAGTAGCGAGCAATGGCAGGCGACAACAGCGGCAGCAGGCAATGGCAGGCTACATCAGCAGACAACGGGTAGGAGACAGCAGTGGCAGCGGACAACAGACAACGGGCAGGAGACAGCAGCGGCTGGTGGTAGGACATTAAAAGGCTAACCGAAGCAAGCGGGCTCGGGCGAGCAGAATGCGGCGAGTGGATTGCGGCAACGACGATCAGGGGGCGGCTGCAACGGGTTACAAAAAGCAATCAGCGGAGACAAGCATACGATGGAAACGAGAGGGCGCGCGATGGCGGCAAGAGGGAGCAACAGTGGCGAGCAAGCGACCAATAGTATTTTATACTAATGAACGGTGTTTATCTTAAATTCTGCCAAAATTGGCCGAATTTGAAATTCAGTCAAAATGAACTAAGATAATAATTTCAAATTCATTCATATTTTACATTATATTTGTATTTTCATGCCAAACACAAGTTCCAGTAAACGAATTATAGTACACTAAATCTTCCAACCAAACAACCCCTCAATCAGTTAATCACATGCATAAAAATACTCTCAATTTTAGACTATTCAGGCAGGCTTTGAGACTCATTAACCACACATCCATCTTAAGGAGTTTCTTTTACTGAAAGTAGGATTCAACTTTTGAAGATTTTCTGGACTTATAGGCATCCTCAATTTGCTTAGTTCTTCCCCTTTCTATCTTATGCGTGATGTTTATTGTTTTGCATTATTTCCCATTCCTTTTCATTGTAGAAGAAGTATCACCTGTAAATGTATGCGTCAGTTTGTCATACAATAATTTTAGCATTTTTATGTACGCCACAGTGAATTTGGCTATTAATGATTTGTCTTTACTGTCCAAATAAAAAACTACGTTCATGCCTCCTTCATATTCTCTAATAGTAATAATACAACTTTGGCGATTCTACATTTTAACTAGATTGAAATAACTTTATCTTGTAAATTATTCTTTCATTACACTTGTAACGCCGTTCAAACTCTCGTAGCAGAATTCAAGATAGTTCACCAGCAAGTTTTCAATCATTAGTTTCATAACTGGAAAATAAACATAAATAATGATGCATGCAACAAGTATGATCATCAATAAAATTATCAACAATCCCTACCTGCTAATCTGAACCACATCAAGAGAATACATCCCAGTCGATGGATTATATTGACGTTGCTTCACATAACCCGTATCAATGACATACCTAGCATAAACAACAAGATTATGTATTTACTAAAAGACAAAATAAAAAGAATAAGTTAATGGCCAGGAAGACTAAAGAGCTTCTTCAACAAATCCTCAAATGAAACTATTTTAACTTTTGCACAATGCAAATCATGATGTGGCAATAAATTACAGAAACATTACTTAAAGAATTAACGGAGCATGTGACACCATTATCATCATCATTAGTTTAACGCCAACTACTTACTTTGAATACATTAGATATTGTCTATTCATCCCAATTGAGAGCTACATGACTCTAGTTAAACCAATCCTTTCATGCAACTTTCATCCATAATGCCCTCGATATATCCATTTTCCTTTCTATTCAAAGTTCTATTCGTAAATAATTTCATCTCTCTATTAATAGATACTTTTCCCTGAATTGTAATAGCTTTAAGTCAATTTCATGGGGTGAAAAAAATGGAACGTAGTCAATTTAAGTATTTTTTATATTTGGACATTAATAAAAAAAAAGGGTATTACAGGATCCTTCAATTTTGGAACACCACTACTACAGAATCTCCATTTGAATTAGACAACTCCATAACTAACTTAACAAAAGCACGTGTTTTGCTAGTATACAAAAATTTAATTAATATCAAATCAGGAATATGTTTCAATAAAAAAAAAATAACTCGACTATGATAAGGTAAAAGGTCAGGCTCAAGGATTTTATATGCCCATCACCTTATTAATCACAATTTGAGAATCACCATAATACTTAATTTTTCTTTATACTCAAAAGAATTGTGATTTCCAAATAAAAAATTAAAGCTTCGTATTTTGTTGTGATATTGGTGTGTGGCTCTATCAAATTGTAAAAATAATGAATAATACCATCTTCAAGGAATACAAAAATTAAACCAATACCGACTTTGATTTTATGGAATGGTTGAGTTGGGTCTTGTTTTAATGAAAATATTCCATTAAAATACAACTCTCATGTTTGGAGATCAATGATAGTTATTTGCCCATCAGGAAATTAATAATAAAGAGAAGAATTAGCAAAAGAAACAGGTGGCACCAAGTGAGCTGCTAATAAATTAGCTGGAGCTTCTCCCTTGACAGCTCATTGGGCAATATACAAAATATTAAACTGTAGTACTTTTAAACACCCAGCTAAAATAAAGCGAATCATCAAATATTATAATGGATATACCCTAGATTTCGTTTAAATGATGAAACAACATATAATGTCTCAACATCTAAACTATGAATATTAATTCCAAACTATATTTTTCGATTGGTAGATATTTCAACTCAACTAGAATAAAATGACAGCTAACATAGCACAAGGCATTTTTTTTTATCCTCATCCTTCGTAATGCAAGAGCACTCGCATTCCGCATCTCACAATCCAACAATTTTGGGAACAAAATGGGATGAAGTCCAGTTCCGCTACAGTCCAAAGAGAAGATTATCTCACCCCTTGGTTGTTTTAGCCATGTGGGACCCTTCGTCTAACTAGAATTAGGGAATGATTAATGATGCCTTAGTGTAAGAATGTTGCTTAGAAACTGGCTATGTAGAGTTTTGTTTGACTTTTGTTAATTGGAGATTTCATTTTCCCTATTATGTAGAGTTTTGTTTGATTTTCTGTTAATTGGAGATTTCATTTTCCCTATTTTTTTATTGGAGTGTTGCATCATTTAATTTCTCTGGGGTGGTGTATTTATAGCCTAACTGGATCGAAATGGTAATCTCAACAGTGACGTATATCAGAAAATTTCTAGTGAAAAACAACCAATATTCCAATGATTTGACATGAAATACCCAAGGAGAAACTAGAATAATTGAGTGAGCTTGACTTTTGGATTTTGGCGGTTCCATGGATCCGGATGAGTTTATTGAGTGGCTACAGACAATGGAACAAATCTGTAAGTATATGAATGTTTCCCCTGACATAATGGTTAAAAAACCCGCTATTAAGTTAAGAAAAAATGATTCCATAAGGTGGAAAAACTTGAAGTGTTTTCGACAGCGGAAAGGAAAAGTAAGACCATCGCATACTCCTACGAAGATAAGGGATATGCAGTGCAAATATCTACCCCCGTATCATAGACAAAACATATTTTTAAAACTCCACAACTTACGCCCGACAAACTTTTCTACCAAGTGAGTAAACAATTGACTTTGATCAAATCATGATGAAATATGAGTTAGTTGAATTAAATGTGTGACACTTAGTTTTGAATACCCAGGGAATTGAAGAGTGGGGAGGAAATGACGAGTTGGAAAGCCCAAGAGGAGGGAGATGAAGCGAGAGGGTTCAAAATTCAAGGAAGTCAGTTTGCCCAAAAAATCGACACAAGACAGAGGGAACAAGAGAATTTGTAGCATAAAGCCGACCCTAACAACTTACCTTGTGAGTCAAATGGCGCATTCAGAAGACGACGAGTGTAAGCTAGGGCTTTTACCGAGCTGGCATCGACGAAAGATGACGTCTCTATCAAGTAAAGGAGGTTGCGTCGGTGTCAAGAAGAGGAGTCGGCATTGGTGTCGTGCGGCTGATCGAAGGAAATCGAGATAAAGAACCCTCGCATGTGAGAAGAAGGTGGAATTGAATGCAAAGGGGAAGAAAATTTTTGCATGGATTAGGGAATGATTGGGGCTTTAAAAGTAATATTTAATAAATTTATTGATTTAATAAGAAATTTATACACACACACACACCCACCAATAAGCCAAGCAAAGAAACATGTCGTCGTTCTGCTCTGCTATTGTTCCGCCCCATGGCGAACCCTGGCGTCTCACATTGCTTTCGGCTTCGAGATTTACTCGCGTTATGTCGTCTTGCGTCGTCTGCTGTGTTTCGCGTCTCGTCTGGCTCGTCTGTTGCGTCTGCGTCTCGTCAGGCGACAGTGCTGCGGTCGTCTTCATGCTTTTGCCTGTATATCGCCTACGACAGAGCCTTTCGACACCTGCGTCCTGGTTCTGCCTGCATCTGCGTCTGCGAGAAAGCCGCTCGACACCCCTATTTGTGCAACTTCTCACTGTTCTTCCTACTGCTAGTTGGCACTGGCTGCGGTAATGGCCTCAAGGCTTTCTTACGTCGTCACCCTCGCCGGTGATAACCCCGCCAAACCCTCCTTTGCTATAAGAGTTCAAAAACGCAGCTCCCATTTTCATCTCGCAGATTGTGCGGAATTCCCGCAAATTTACCATGATTCTGTTACAGGAAATGGCGATTGCAATCTCACCAAAAAAGTGGAAAAAAAGGCAGGCAAACCAACAATTTCTTCTCTGACGCTGAAATTTCAACACGTGCAGAAAAATACAAATTTACACTAGTTGGAAAGTTCCAATTACATTGCCCTCAGATGGAGATCATCAGGAAGGTTTTTTAAGATTTCAAACTGATTGGGGACTGGCAGGTGGGTTATTTTGACGGAAGGCATATTATGATACATCTGAGCATAGAAGAATATTACACGAGGATTTTCTCAAAGAAATTCATCACAATTGAGGGCAAACATATGAAATTGCTCAAATGGACCCCTAATTTTGATCTCAATCATGAACCCCCAATTGCACCTATCCGGTTCTCATTACCAAACTTCATTTATTTGACCTACATATCTTATAAGCAATTGAAACTATTCTTGGAAAACCTTTACAGCTAGACTTACCTACAGTTCATTTCTCAAGGCTCTCTATTGTAAGGATTTTGATTGATCGAGATATTACACTACCAGATATAGAAAAAATCTGGTTTGGATCTGCTCACAATAGTTATTGGCAAAAAATCATTATGGAACAACAATCATATTACTACAAACACTACAAGATGTTTGGACACCTGCAGAAGAAATGTTTCAAATTGCACCCATAGTTGAGAACCAATAGTCAAAAGTATGAACACACTATTAGTACACCCCATGTGTCTGAACGCGCTCCCAGCAAACCTGATGACAACCAACCTAAGGAGTGAATCACCACAAGACAGGAGTTGGAGTCTGCCCCTAGGATCCCTTCTCCTGACTATACTACAACGAATAATGTTCAAACAGAAAATCAGAATAATCCTGGAGCTCCTATTCAGGAAGCATCAGGTGCAGAGATAACAATTCACACTTCACATACACTAGAATATATTGCGGTGGCAACGACTACCTTTCCTCCTACTGCAATTCTAACATCAAATCAAATTGAAGATCACATGAGTCAGTCTTTAGATGAAGAATGACAGGTTTACACTTCTCGGCGAAAGAAGAATGTTGGGGGCACACTCCAACTTGAAAACTTAATGGATGATACATTGGTGACTCCTGGCAATGGCACGACTTTTCAAATTTTGTTATCTGGTTCCGCTCCTAAAACTAGAGGAAAAGATAGGACTAAACTGACTCGTCCCTAGCTACTTGTTTTCTGCATGTTTTAAATTTGTTTTATATTTTATTGAGTCTATTTGTATCTTTTTGTTGAGGTATTACTATAATTGTATTGTATGGCTAGGGTGCCTCTTTAATTGTATTGTATGGGTAGGGTGCCTCTTTTGGGCTCTCCATATACAAGCTTTATGTATCTTTTTTCTATTTCAATAATATATATATATATGTATATATGTACATATGTACGTATGTATATATGTACATATGTACGTACATATGTACATATATACATATATACATATGTACATATATACATACGTACATATGTACATATATACATATATATATATACATATATTGAAAGCCTAAAGGCGAATATATTAATAAAATGAAAGGTACAGATAAGTTGGATTAAAGGGGCCCAAATTGGCACCCTAAGCACCCGACATACAACACACACGTAGGAAATACATGTATACACGAAAAGAACAAGATTAAAATATAGACATAGGAATTTAACGCCAAATGTCTGTCAACTCAGTTAGCTTGCGAATGATCCAATTTAGCATTGTTTCTTCCTCTGGTTCTAGGACGGGAGCCAGCTAACAAATTGTTAAGTTTGTTGTCATTACCCGAAACAACCACTGTATTATCCATCATGTTTGGTATGTCTCTATTCTTCTTCTTCTTCTTGGAAGTTTAAACATGTCATTCCTCATCCGAAGATTGACTCATTTGATCAGTGGATTGGTCCAAAAATTGTTAGACAATTGTAGGTTGTTGAATATCATGAGTCTCATGTGTCTGACTAACAGTAACAGCTTGCTCGATCTGATGAGGCGATAGAAAAACAGTAGAAATATTGTCATCAGTTACATTAATGATAGGTTCTAGTGCAGGTGAAATATGAAATGTCTCTCCTGCCCCCACGAAAAGAGGTTCCCTAGGCGGGGAACCTACATCATGAACATTGTGTGGAGGCTGAATGGTTGACATATTACCAGCGATGATAGTGGCATCTTTAGGAGTATCCTTCTGATGATCAATAGTGTCAATAACTTGTAGCAGATCATGAAGAGGGGGAATCACTGTCTCTAGCTGAGCACCTTGCTTCTTTGGTCTTAGATGGGGATCTAGATAGTGACATTGAGAACAAGTGTGGTCGAACATACGAAAATTCGAGCAATACGAGGGGAAAGACTCAATCACAACCCTTTATCAATATCCATGGTATTGTGTGTCTAACCAAATTTCCTCAGAAGCGATTAAAGTGATGTCTCTTTCAACAAGTACCCTAGCCTCAGAGGGACGGGAAAGATTAAAAGTAGAAATGTCCGTTTTGAGTGGCTTTACCATAGATTGAGACAATAGAATACAACACTTCTTGAAAAAAAATAATGAAATTTCAGACCAAAAAGGTGAATCCAAACCGGAATGATTGGTGGCTCCGTCTGTGGGTCAAAATCCACCGACCATTTCAAAATCTTTATTGTTCTGTTAACAATTCAGGTTAATCTTCTAATAAATAAGCGTGTGTAATCCTCTTCATTATTAAGTTGAATAAGGATGTGTCTTCCATCTAGAAGTCCAATTTTTCACTCTCCAACAAAGTGCATAAGCTCAAATTTCTTACGTATAAGCTCCATTTTGGGATGACCATAAAAAAATTTCTCTACTAAATTCAGACGATAGGAGAAAGCAAGCTGATTACATTCAGCTTTCGTGAAAAAGATGGCTGACTTCTCATTCTTCACATTATATATATATATATATATATATATATATATATATATAT
>NEWO01000597.1:0-45893 GCA_003013225.1 Phalaenopsis aphrodite | reverse complement strand
TATATATATATATATATATATATATATACATAGTTCCACCTCGTGAAGATACTACCAGACAGGTGTCTGTTGGCCCTATGGACCCCCCAATGACACTGTTGTTACTGTTACTACGAGTGATGTGATGCTGACACCTTCAACCCCATAGAAAACAATATTGATGGAATATTACCTACAAAAGATAGTGTTCAGACTGATAATCAGAAGAACTCGCAGCTCCCCTTCTTCAGGAAGTATTCGGTGTAGAGGCAACTCATACTTCAGGTATACTAGAACCTATTGTGGGTACTACGGTTGATAATTCTTCTGCTTCAGCTCTACCACCTCATCAGACTGATTCTTCGAATGAGAAATGGCAGGTTTACACTTCCAGGAGAAAGAAGAAGAATGGATATCTACTTGAGCTCAGGAGTCTTATAGATGATACTTTTCTCACTTCAGGTAATGGTACGCACCTTATCAATCTGTTAGTTGGATCCATTCCAAAAACTAGAGCTAGAAGCAAGACAAGATTGGGATGACCCTCGCTTTTTCAACGACCTGGTGGTTTTGGGCTTTATTTATTTTTATATAAAACAATTTTCAACTTTTTTGTATGTATTGTACCGTGTGGGTTGGGTGTCTATGTTTAAAACCAACCATACAACCTATATGTATCTTTTCTCTTTAATATATTAGTCATTTGGATTTTTTCATATATATATATATATATATATATATATATGTTTAGTATAATGTTAATAGAAAATTTTGTAAATTAAGATTTTTGGTGAGAATTTTAAATTTCAGAGGAATATAGTGAGGCGAGGATTAACTCTCGAGCAAACTTCAGTAAGAAAAGTTTGGGTTTATATTATAATTTATTTACTCAGTTTTAATAGCAAAATAAAATTAACTAAGATTTCATAAAGTAAAATGATGACAATTAATACTTGAATAATATAAAGTTAAAAATTAATTAAAATAATAAACAAATTCAAATTTTAAAAATATTAATATCATGTTTATTTTAGGTTTTCAATTTTAGAATAGTAAACATCAATACAAATCAAAAAACAAATTAATCGATGTCGATGTTAGTACTCTCATTTTAAAACTATAATAATATTATTTTTCTTCTCAACTATTATGCATTAGTAATTAATGATACTTGTACAAATTTTATTTTGACTGATATTTTTTTTTTTATTGGTCATATTGTTATGAATATTATCTATTTATAGCTACTTGTTATGATATAGTGGTTAAATTAAATGTAATGATGTCTATATTGACTACTTGTATATTCATGATTGACTATGATAGAGTTACACATTTATGATACGAGCGAAAAATATTAAAATACTCTTGAACGTAAATGAAAAAGAATATCGATATTCAAGCATCTAAATTGATATAATTTTTAGACAATGCTTTAGTGACTCTTATATAGATATAATAAGAATCACTAAATAGCATCATAATCTAAAAAAATTAAATATTTATATTGATTTATTAAAATCTTAATTGGCATATCATTGCTTTATTTCATTTAAATTACTATTGTTTAAGCGTGTAACAATTCACTAACTTTTGTTAGCTTACAATTATTTTAAACTAACTTTTCATATGTAATTAATTTTTTAAAAAATGAGCAATAGAAGAGCTAATGTTTATAGAAAACTCGAACAACCCGTCATGAGGTATATTTAATTATACTACTTTAAATTAATTTGATTAGTGACTCTTTCATTTTTTAATAGTTAGTTATAGAAAATAAATATGAAAAAATTCATTCACATCGTTCGACCATGTTAATTCCAATTGTGGAATCGGATCGTCATAGAAGTAGTGTCAGAGATGAGATTTAGGATTAATTAATATAATCTCAATGATAATTATAAGAAAATTTTAATAATAATTAAAATTAAAAAAATAAGTAAAATTTAACTCAACTTAATAATTTTATCCAGTCAGGCATAAAGATACACCTGAAATTACAGAAGAAGAGAGTTTGATAGAAAATGTTGAAGTACAATCTATTATAAAGGTGAACGCAAATGTCTTGACCCACATAATGGCGGCAATGACTCGGTTGATTTAGGAATTTAAATGGCAGCCTATCAAAGTGATACAATCGGTGTGGATAGGCACTTTAAGATATTTCAAGATTTAAATCTACTATTATTTAAGGGAAGCAAAGATTTGATTGAAGCAGAGAATTGACTGATGTGAATTAAAAATATATTAGATAGTATAGCATGTCCAAATGAAAGAAGAATGTCATTAGCTATAGCTAGAGAACGTAACCAATATGATGGTCAGTTGGGAGGAGTTTGTGGAGCTATTCAGAGAATGGTTTGTACCCTATCCACTTAAAGTTAAATGAAGAACAGGTTCATCAACTTAGTGCATTGAGATAAGACAATCATCGAGTACGAAGCATAATTCATTGCACTGTCAAGATATGCGCTACAATTGATCATTACTGCAGAAGAAAAACACTATAGATTCTTTTGGGATTAGATGATTCGATCAAACAGACATTGGTACCTTCAGAGATAGATGACGAAGAGATATAAGTGGAACAAGCTACAAAAGTAGAGATTGACTATAAGCTTACTGAGAAGCATAAGGAGAAGCAAAAGAGAAAGAGTATTGATGACGGAGAACATGTGGATCAATTAAAGGGATCAAATGAAAAAAAAAATCTAATTAGAATTCGGATGGATTTAGCAAATGTAGACTCATAGTACAATAGTCATTTGTGTCAAATGCAAGAGACAACATCAGGCTGAATATTTGGTGGGCTATAACACTTGCTACCGGTGTCGTCAGTATAAACATACTACAAGATATTGTCAATCGCTTAGGGTCTGTTTGGGACAGCTGCAGCTTATTAAATAATCTGCTGATAAGTTGCTTAAAAATATAATTTGTTGATAAGCTAGGTGTGACGGCTATTACAATTTTTTTTTTTTTTTGAAAAGCCAGACCACAGAAAGAAAGTTGTCACCGCACCTAGATACACTTAGATAAGTGCGGTGTAAAAACACTATTTTCAGCGTTTTGAAAACACATAAGCTGTCAAAACGTAATTTACCCAAACAAGCTTGGTTTGTTTTCAAATTGCTACTACACCAAATAAGCTATCTCAAACGGGCCCTTAGCAAGAAAAGCACTGAAAATCAGAAATCAAGTGGCACTCTTTCACAAGACTACAGGTGGGCAGAAAAGGCTAGTCTATAGCATCAACCACTACTCAAGGTCAACCAAAACAACCTGTTTGACCTCGAGTTTATTCTCTTATTGATAGTGAGCCTGAAAAACCTACTGTTGTTGACGTTGATAGGGTCTGATGAGTTTGACATTTTCTTATATATAAGGGTATTTTCCTAGTATACTTTCTTGCTTCGATAACTGTGTTGTTATCTGAAATATAGTTGAGTTGCAATGTATCGAGTCTTTACCTTACAGCGATTATTTTTAATCATAATAATTGACTAATAATTTTCATCATGAAATTTATGGAAAGCTAATGTTGACTTGTTTAATGAGAAATCATTTGAGGTCTGCTAATAAATTTCCAGGATGAAATTTTTTTAAGTGGGGAAGATTACAATGCTTTGTTTCAAATACCGAGATAACTGAAAAGGGGAGAGGAAGTCAGGAGTCGGGCAACTAAAGAGGGGGAGAAGAAGCGAGGAGTCGAAAGCTGAAGGGGGCGATGAGCAAGTGGGTTGGGAATTCAATTAGGTGAGTTCGCCTATAAATCAACATGAGACAAAGGAGGGATTGAGAGAATTTGTAGCAGAAGTCGACCCTAATGACTTACCCAGAGAGTCGAACGGTGGGCGCAGGAGGCGGCGAGTGTAAGCCATCTTTCACCCAAGCTGCGTCGATGAATGACGACATTTCTAGCAAGCAGAGGAGGCGGAGTCGGTATCATGCAGAGGAGTCGGCGTCGGTGTCGTGTGGTCGATCAAAGCAAGTTGAGAGTAAGGAGCCCTCACGCGTAGGAAGGACTCATCATCACGTGCAGAGGGGAAGAAGATTTTCATGTGCTTTAGGAGTCGACTGGGACATTAAAGTTAAAATTTATTAAATTTATTAAATTTATTAAATTTATTGATTTAATAAGAGAATTATACATATATGTATGTATGTATTGTAATGTTATTAGAAAATTTTATTAAATTAGGATTGTTTGCTAGAATTTCAGATTGGAGGGGAATAGGAGGTGCAGAGTGCTAGCTAAAAGACGATTGACCTTAGTAAATTTCAGTAAAAAAAGTTTGGATTTATATTATAATTCAATTAATGAAAATTAATAACAAAATAAAGTTAACTAGGATTTCATAAAGTGAAATGAATTAATATGAATAATTAGGCTTTTAATTTTAGAACTTGCTTTGATCGACATCGATGTAAGTAAAGTTAATAATTAGTTAAAATAATAAATAAATTAGATTTTAGTAATATGAATATCATGTTTATTTTAGGCTTTTAATTTTAGAAGAGTCAATGTCAAGAAAAAATAGATAACAAATTAATCGACATCGATGTGAGTACTCGTATTTTTAATCTATGGTAATATTTTATTTCTTCTCAACTATTTTGTATTAGTTGGTGATATTTGTATAAACTTTATTTTGCTTGATATATTATTTTCTTTATTAGTCAGATTTTTATGAATGTTATATATTTGTACCTACATACTATTATGCATTGGTTAATGTTATATATACATATATACACATACATATAGTATATTCAATTCAATGTAGTGAGAACATGAATTATATATATATATATATATATATATATATATATATATATATATATATATATTGACTGCTTGTAAGTGAATTATTGACATTATCAAAACACCCTTTTATGGTACTAACAAAATAACCCTAAGATACCCGAGCACATAAATTAAAAACGATATTGATATTGAAGTTTAATTAGTACAGTTTTTAGATAGTGTTCATGTGACGGTCGTATAGATATAAAATGATATGAATATGTTATTAATATAGTAAGATTCATTGAATAACATCATATTCTTAAAATATCAAATATTTATATTGATTTATTACAAGTTTAACCGGCATGCATATTGTTTTTTTTTCTCTTGTATTAATATAGTTTAAGAATGTTAATATTCACTAGCTTTATTTTGTTCACTTTTATTTTAAACTAACTTTTTAATTATAAGTAATTTATTAAAAAATGAACAATAAAAAAGATACTTTTATAGAAGATGCGGAGAACTTCTAATGAGATAAATTTAATTATATTGCTTTAAATTAATTCAATTAGTGACTTTCAATTGTTAACAGTTATAGAGAAAATAAATATGAAAACCTTAATTCTTAATGTCCGACCATTTGTACCTGTCTTAGCTAATTCCAAGCCCCGAGTTAGGCTATGAGAAGAGGAGCATATAGTGTCGAGGTATCTTAGAGAACTGAAGCCAACTATCAGTACTGTTGTACAACTATAACCATATTGGTGCATATTTGATGTACATATCCTAGCTTCAAATGTAGAAAGAAGTTAAATACAAATTTTACCCTTGGATCAAGTAGCATGTGTAAGCCAAGTGGAGCATCCACGCCAACTCCACTTGAGAAAAAAACAGTTCATATTGGAGAAAAAGTGGAAAGCACTAATACTCCAAAATTCATTCTAGCCAAGATTTGTTTTAAGTAGTGCCACAAATTTAGGCATATTGTATTGATAGCCAAAACAAGAGTATGATCTCATTTACTGAGCAAACAAAAGTGAAAAGTATAGACAATGACACAAGATGTACTTGAGAAGGTGATAATGCAGATGAGGAGTACTAGCTTTTAACTAATGAGAGAAAGATGTTAGGTAATCTGATGGGTCCATCAAAGTCAGCCAATGAGAGAGACAAAGTGACTCCGCCATAATATTTTCGTACTCATTGTATTGTGTAGGAAAATGTGTGTCAGCTCATTAAAGATTAAGGCATTTTTGAAAATGTGGTATCTACACAAGTGATTGAAAATTGAATATGGCCACACAGAAGTGCACCAAATCACAATTGACAAGAGAGTCTCTTGGAGATTTCTATTGATGATAAGTTTTAGAAGAATTTGTGGTGCAATGTAGTACCTATGAATATATATCACGTTCTTAGGTCGTCCTTAGCAGTATTATCGTTGCAAATATGACTTGGAATGTCTTTACAGTGACCACAAGAACACAATCAAAGGGATCCCAAAGACTATCATTCGAATTTCTATTTCAGCCCGGATATTCTTCCTTTCTAATTTATTTGTTATTCCTTCACTTCCTCTTTCTTTATTTTCTATTTTTCTTATTTCTAAATAGATATATGTCATTTTACTCTGGTTGGGAGGATTTTTGGCTATTGTTATGCTATTTAGAGATGTTTTTTTCCTGGTTATTTCAATCGGACTGTTGTCCATAGATTTCTTTCAAGCATAACCTCATAGAATTGAGGTGGTGATCTCTTCCAAACATTCGGAGGCCTCCTTCATCGTCCAACTTGCAAAACACTGTTGCTTGCAGTAGGAAACCCATTATTTTCCATTCTGAATAGTTGTCTAGCGCATGCACCACGCCAATTTGTTGTTTGGCTGATGCTATCAGTCCATACTGTCGAACTCACCCCACATGTTGTACTATTGCATATTTCACTTCCTACAGCTTTCCCAACTTCTCTACTTCTTTACAACCAGAAATTGCCCTTTTTTGGTTCTAATTCACTGGCCCATCATCATTCACAACATTTTTCAGTTGCCCTCAACCTTCCCACTAGCGTAATAGAGTTAGCAAATCTTCACTTGTTCAATTTAATCTTTTTGGAAAAGACAGTTCCCTACCTACAAAATCCCTATTCCTTAAAATTGATTATGTCATCACTTAAAAAGCAGGCTCTAACCCAATTATTGAGCATCATATTTTAGTTCGTTAGAAGAATTAGCATCATCTAACGACAAATAGTCAACTCATACAAATTTTGAGACTCTAGCCATATAATTGTAGTAACGTTTTTTGAATTTTAAATCAATGGAATAGAGTTCAACTAAGCCCAAAGAAGTTGAGATAGCACATCCCGTGGTTAAGCCAAATCAGCCCACTAAACTTGCTATAAGAGCAGAGGCAAAAGCTAGCAAAAAGTCATAATCATGAGCCTGGATCAAAGCCCAAATGAATATATTTAAATATAATTTTGTTTCATTTAAAATGCCTTGAAAATCATGTATGGATAGCCCTCCCTCTCTCCCTCCCTCCAATTTTCCCTCCAAAATGAGATATTTTAAGGGCCATGTCTGGGGTTATAAATAAGAGTTGAAATACAATGAAATGATTACTGTTGAATGAAATATTTTGGTCGATAAAAAATCTCTTCATTTTTCTTGGAGCTTGATGGCTATAGGCAATTCTACTTTTAGGTATGATTTAATAATTATCCTCGTTCGCTGTCTTTATTAGCTACTCACAAAACACCTGCTCTAAACCTCCATCCCATCTCTCTGCACATTCTTAATATCATCTAAGATCAGCCATGAATCATCCAAGGCCTCAAACATACTCCAAACACCTACATATAGCTCTTGCTCAACTAGGGAACACTAGAAGATGGTCTTATTCTCTACATCTTGACATCCCTGTAAACTCCACCAAACTCTACAATCTACTTTAAATCATAAATTAAAGTCCTAAACTAATCCTCCAACATTTTCCAAAATTTAATACATGTAAAATCCATTCTGTAAAGTGAGCTTCCAAATCAACAAAAACTAGCTCAATATAGCACTAGGATTGGTATTCCTTTCACTTAACCTCTCTAAACCCCTCACATTTCCAGATCACATCTTTAGTCACTAAATTAATTACTTATAGCCATTTTCGTTCATTAATCTCACCAAAAGATTACCTACCATTAACAGTAGAACTACAATTTAATCAATATTTCCCAAAACATAAAATATTTTACCAACAAATGTGGCCACGCCACAAACATATGCAAATGCATCAAATATGTTGCCCTTCATGCGCTACAGTACATCAAAAAAATAATATCTTGACAAAATAACAACTCACCGAAGCCCACTAAAAACAACTCAGCAAGAAATAACTAAACTTTGGCATGCCCTATTATCACTATAGCAAATGCAACCATGAATTGCTACACAATATAAACAGCATTTACCAATCCCAAAATTTCGGGTCAAATTGGCTCTTAAACCATTACCGATTTATCCATATCATAGGACCAAGTAATTTCACTGCCAAAAAAGCAACGTCAACTTTTATAACTCATTGAACAAAGGTAACATTCAAAAAGAATAATCTGAAAACAATCATCGGCTATCAGAGGAAAAAATTCCTTACACAACACCATCTACAGTCAAAGAAGTTTCAGCTATATTTGTGGCGACAATAATCCGCCTACAATTTGGATGTGCTGGACTGAACACTCGAACCTATTTTGAAATAATAAACAGTAGGTCAGAACCATTGACAAAATAGTAGTGGTTACGGGAGATGCAAAATAAAAAAAGAACCATAATCATGAAGTTAATGACTGATTTTTTTTATTCAAGCCATCATTAAGAATCTAAGTAATGATGCAATGTCCACTCAAAAAAATATACAAAACAGCTTTAAGCACTCAAAAGGAAAACTGAAAAAACTAAACAACCAAGAGAATGTCACTTGTATGGGAAATTTAAAAATAAAAGAAACAATGTCAAATTCAGCAAAGAGCCCCTCAATTCCATCGCACTGAAACTAAACCAGCCCTTAAACCATGGAGAATAAACATAAGAAAATTAAGTGTAGGATATACTTTCAAATGAAATAGACGTAATATCCGATGAGCAATAGAATAATGAATCCAGATACAAATCAATATGCTCAATACATATGATTCATCATAGCTTTCATCATAAGCTGCCATACGTTCCATTCAGATCAATAACTGCAATACTTATTAATTTAACGTCTCAACAAAATATCAGAATATAAAAGAGAAAACATAACCAATTCCTAATTGCGTTGCACAATAATAATTATAAAGTCTTGAACAACAAGGTGAACAAGTTGACTACATTTTCACCCACTATTTAATTTCTGGAATGATGTGCTATTTATTTCAACTCTAGTTACTTTTCATCTTTTACACAATTCTAACGTACTTTATAGTTCTACATCATCAGCAAGTTACTTCAGTTTTCCATGTTTTCTAGATGAAGTCATTACAGCTGAAAACTAAAACATGAAAAAAAAAAAAACTTGCGAATAAATTAATCAGAGCAAGCTTGAAACAAAAAAGTATGATCAAACAAGAAAACAATAAACTAAGGTTCCCCAATCTTCAGCATTAAAGCTATTTACTCAGTAATTTTAAAAAAGAAACACTTAGTTTCTTAATGCGAATGAATGCAGGTTTATTCATTGACATACAACAATTTTATTGAAAAATTATCATCATTATCATTGTTATCATCATTAGTGAAATCGTTCTAGGGCTCCTACAAAGTATTTGGGAAGTGAACTTCGTGGGGAGGTAGTTCTGGAATGGTGATGGATGAAATACGGGTGTTCGACAAAGTTTGGGCAGAGGGATAAATATTGCTGGGCATCTATCCCAGCTGAAAACAATCGCCGAACGAGAAAATAGTGAGGCACGAATGTCAAAGAGATTCACCACATGTTCCTATACAAGTGACTAACACACCACTTGCAAAAGTATAAGGATAAAACACTCAATTATTGTAGAAAATCAGAGATTACAATCTCTAAAACTCACAAACAAAACAAAAGTTTAAAAAAAAAGAAAGAAATAACAATATAAAAAGGCCCCTGAAAAAAAGGAACCATAATTAGCCATCAAAATTAAAGTCAATAAAAATAAAAAGAACTTCAAATCTGGTCGTAACAATTTAGAGCAAGAAGCCCACTTTAGTTTTTATTGAGATGCGATTATGCATGGTTTCCTGTGGACGTGGGAGATTGTTGTTAATCACTCGCTACTATCCTGAGATCACGGGAAAACACAAAAGTGGCTTCTACATTCAGTTTGAAAGCAATCTCTCATCCCGTATCATTCTCCTCATGTAGGAAAGACTTTTCCTATTTCCTACTTCATATGAAGATTCTAGAATCAATCTATCATCATCAAAACAAAACCGTCTTATTGTATCTGAGATTTCCCTCTAAAAAATTTATATTTCCATCCATTCAAGCAAAATCCAAAACGCATCTCCTTCCAAAGTCTATCCTGATATAATAATTATGCATCTTTGTTTGGCAAAACCATAGTTGAATATACATATAGACGAGTATTCTCACGAGCTAAGTCTCAAGCGATTAAATAATATAACATGTTTCTTCTACTTCTCATACTTGACTGGGCACATCCAATAAATAAGTTTGTCTAGAAGAACTGACTATGAAATGAAATCTATCATAAACTAGGTCACACTCAAGGTAGCCACCCAAGAGATAAATTACAAGTCAAGATGGATAAATTGTAAGTCAAGACGTTCGTGAAGGGTGTGTATTTTACATTAAAGTAAAAACAAAATGTACAAAAGAGACTTATAAAAGCTACACAAAAGAAGCTATGTAGTTGGCATCTTCCTCAACCACATTAAGAAAATCGGAGCCACAAGTGTAGGTATCCCAAATAAAAGACTTATCCAAAGCCAGTTAAGCAAAAAAATAGGCTGCTTTGTTACATCATCTATAAACAAAAAAAAAGAGCACTTCTTTAAATTCAAACAAAAAAGCTAGATCTTGTTCATTACCAAACTAAATTTGATGGTTCTCCTCCAGTTCCTTCTAGAAGTATTGCATGATAGTGTGGTCATCCCCTCAATAATGATACCCTTGGTTTTATTACCAAATTGCATTTGTTTGTCAGGATATCAAACGACCCCCTCACATGGGTTGCCTCTTTTCTGGTATCGACTTATCGAAGTAACAATTTTCTAGAATTACAAATCCAGCTTAAGGATCTCTTATGGGCTTAGCTTGAACGGTGAAAGTTGAGACTCCTCTCTTAAGTCATCATCCTCTCATGTCCTTGTCCAATTCTTTAGCTACTCCCTGCTCAAAAAAAGTGATCACATTTATGTTTGGGCAATCAGATGCAAGTACCCAAAACTATGACACTTAAAATAATTTCTAGCTAAGACAGATTTGGGGGTGTTAATAGCTTCCACCCTTTTCTCACTTTGGATTGCTTTCTCCTTAGGTAGGGTTGGCTTGGACGTTCTCCTTGGTGTACTCTTAATACCTGGTCTGCTAGTTAAACCCTGTTTGAAAGGTAGTGTAAAATTAATATTATTATGTTGTCTCTCTACCTTCAAAGCTTGGGTCTACACATCTTGCAATGTTCAAAAGGCTGCAACTTTACAGCAATGTCAAAAGGCGATCTCAATCCTCCCAAATATAGAGCTAGGGTGTTTTCGTCAAGCTCCACTAGCCCACACTTCATTATAGATTGCTCAAACTCGAAGGCATACTCTACTACCCAGAGATATTGTTTTTGTAAGTGATGAAGCCTCTAGTACATATCCTGTTTGTAATGTACCTGCATGTATTTGTGTTGCATCTCTTGTTTCATATTGAACCAAGCAATAATTTAACTCTTCTCTTTCCGCTGTCGAAACTACTTCAAATTCTCTTACCATGAAAAAGCATTCTTCCTTAGCTTCGTAGTGGCTAACTTGTCCATTTTGCAGGTGGAATATCCTTATTCAAAATTTTGTTTCATTATTTGTAACCACTCTATAAACTTGTTCGAACCCATACAACCGTCAAAATCTGGTAAGTCGATCTTTACTCCAACAAACTGGCTTCTCCTCTGATACTGAATGTTGAATTGACATGACATCAGCATTTCTTCATTGGAAACTAAACAATGAAAGGAATTCAATATGATCTTGATCTTACGGGACACAATTATGATTACGAGTGACCTCCACAAATTGTCTCCTCTCAAAGGCAACAAACCTATGTTGTATTTAAAGGATTTCCTATTGCATATTCTCTATAGTAAGCTCCTAAGCACCTCTTTGCAGATCTCTCCTAAGCACGGATGATATTGGAGTTAACCTAAACCACAATAGGAAAATAAAAATTACTACTAAAAGCATATAAGCGGTTGCAACTGACACGCTTAAAAGAAAAAAGACAACAATAAGACATTAAAAAATCTTGAATAGCAACAGTCACAACACAAACACATACCTAGGGTGAATCTCGGGTGGTGGTGGTAGCTGATAGGGGCCTCGAAAAGCGGTAGCAAGTGGTTGGGTGGATTGGACAACTTAGAAACAATGGCTAGGAGCGGTTCTGGGTGACGGGGACAACAGCTAAGTTGTGGAGAGTTGGTTTTGGTTGCTAGAACGGCAGCAAGGCGGCGCTGGGAATAGTATTGGGCGGCTGCAACAACAATGGTTGTGTCGAGGAAGTGTTGGAACAGCAACGAGGCTACAGGGATGTGATTCAGGTAGCTGGAACAGCAATTGATAGCAAGGCTAGGGGCTTACGGAACTTTGGCAATGTGGCAGAAGGATGGGAGAAGTTGGAGGGAAAGTTGCATGCGGCTGGGACAACAATGGACAATAAGGTGAGGGGCTTACAAGGGTGTAACAACAAGGTAGAAGGTTGGGAGAAGGTGGAGGGAAGGTTGCAGGAGGTTGGGACAGCAGCAGAGGTGCCGAAGGGCAGCTGACAGTGAGCAAGCTACAGTTGAGAGAGCGGGAACTATAGAATGACATACGAGAGGTGGTTGCTTGGGCAGCTGCAAAGAGAAGGAAGGTGCGGTAACAAAGTGGAAGGTGTGCGGAGGATTTGGATAAAAGAAAAACAACCTCGAGGGCAAGATACATTCAACACACAACTCGCACTTGGAAATAACCCTAGAAAGCTAGAGGCGGATGACTGTCCTAGCAAAAAACATGAAACAAAACTGACCTAAAACACAATATAATATAGTTATAAACTTAGGGCAAGTAGGAGTGGACTCTATTCCAAAATATAAGGGATATCCACCCAAAGGAAGTCTATATCAGCCCTCCTACACTAATCCAAGCCGGGATCTCCATGATATTAGAGCTCAAATCAGGCCACTATAACAGAACATGCGAAGGGGGTCTGGGTCCCGCCGCAATCTCCAGAGGTTGGGGGAAAATCGATCTCATCTATCATTGACAAATTTATCTAAGCTTAAAACTTTGAAGTTGCCTCTCTCAAAAATTCATCTTGACAAAGTAACAATATCTCACCTTTCAAACACCATCTTTCGTTCGAAAAAGGCATTTTACTATCTTAAAAAGAGTCTATTTGTGATTTGGGGACACCACTTTTTAATATCATAAAATACAGAACGCGAGGAAATCAACAAAACCCAAGTAATAACTGTGAAGAAGACTGGCACAATGTACACCATAATACAAACGAATCTGTTCAGAAGATACATTTTAAAAAAGATTCTAAATGCACTGAAGTACCAAAATCAGTAACATAACGCTGGAAAATGTTTTTAATCATTTCATGATAATTCGTCATTCACAACATCCAGGCTTCATTCATTTGATTTTGGACTTCTAGCTGGATCCATGTTTTATGTAATAAAAACTAGTATCAGATAAAAACAAGTTAATCAATAAGTATGGAAGTTCATGAAAGGACATGGCAAGAAATAGTGAAATGCCTGCATCTCAGGAGGTAAAGAACCATGAAGTGAAAGGACTTGGGCGTCCATACATGAACCTTCCTCAAGGTTTTGAATCTTTTCCTCCAGCTTGGACACCATTTTGCCTATGTCATCCTGAAAGAAACCATGCTTCTATGATTTTTATCTTGAAGCAACTCGTCAACAGCAATAAGGAGATAAAAGTTGTCATCATTTAGACATAAAAAGCTTAAGCCTTTCGCCTTTTGGAGCGACAGGAGAAAAAAGCTATTATTAGAAAATAGGAAGTTGACTCCTGAAGAAAACGCTCACCTGTCCTGTCATAAATATAAGGATGTCTCCTGGCGGTTCACGAGAGTGTATGTCTGACAACAGCATTAAATAGTAAATGGAACAGGTAATACAAAACGGCATACATAAGCATACATGAAAAGAAAAAATAATAATAATAATAACAAACATGGAACAGTTCTCTGAGGTGCAAAGCACATGAAAAAAAAAAAATTTACGGTTGCCTGTTAAAATTAAGAATCATACTGGCATAAAGGAAACAGAACCTACATTGCCTAATCAAACTGAAAAAAATAAATAGTTCAAAGGTTCCTGATCTGTGAAGATTGCATCATTAAAACGGTTAATATCAAAAATTAAACTTCAATTAAAACAAATACATATAAAAAATAATGCTTTTATGATAGTTGAACCTTTGCCCCATCATTGGAAGAATAAGCCGATGAAGTAAATTGATGCCGGAGTTAACCCAAATCACAATAGACAACAAGTATTAATATTGAAAAAGACAATAGAAAGTTACAACCAACACATTGAAAGGGAATAAACAATACCAAACATAATACTCAACTCAACTAGAAGTGTATCTCAAAGTGGAAAGTAGGTGGTTATGCAAGATGTACGAGAGGTTGGTCGTGAGCAGCAGGTTGGGAAGATGTGACGTGGTGAAGGTTTCTAAGTGGAAAGATGGGCTGCAGTGGCGTGGCTGGACTACATGAAAAAGGGGTGGGTCAGCTGGTAAGGAGGTGCTCACTGATGCACCAAAAAAATATTTAACTTTTCATATATAATTAAGACTTAAATTTGGTGATATTACACTTTAAAGAAATGTATTTTCATGTTTTATTGCATGTATACTAAGTCTAGGCATTTTGAGCTTAAAGGATGCAAAAAGAACGAAATTTGGAATCAAAAGTAGCGTTTTCAAAAATTTGAACTGGCTAGGCGCCAGAATACAGAGAAGAAGGCGCCTAAGCGCTAGATTTTGGCGCCTAAGCGCTAGATTTTGGCGCCTATGCGCCAGATTTCGGTCCCTAGGCGTGAAAGACGGTTATTTTCACACATGCATTGAATTTGGACGGATTTTGAAGAGATGCAATGAAAACTCTTGGGAAATTCATCCTTACATTATAAAAGAGTGTTTTTATGTTAGAAAAAGTGGTGTGTGTTGAGTGTCAAGGCATGAGGCCGGAATTTCAAGTTGTGAGAGAGTGTTACAAGTGTCTCTAAGAGTTGTAAGAGTAGAGGGAAAGTGAGAGATTCTTCTTCCTTACATTTCTAAGAGAGATTTGAGTGTTATTATAAAGAGAAAGAGATTCAAAGAAACTTCAAAGGATTTGCTTGGGGAAAAGACCGAGTTAAATTGTTTTACTTTTCTTTCTTATTTTGTAAACTTATTTTTATTTATATAATCCATGTTTTGTTGTATCTTCCTCATGAATTCGGAGTAGATTTCTTTGTCATTCTCCCTACAAAGAGGAATGGTCATGTGAAGAATCAAGATTGTTATGCATTTTGTTAATTTCATATTTGTGATGATTCAGACTTCGAACTACATTTACTTTTGATCTGGCCCATTGAATTGTTAAAAATTGTTGTGAAACATACCATCCGAGAGGGCTATGCTTTCTACAAAAAAATTAGAATCACATTCAATTTCATGGATGAGAATGTAGTACATGAGGTTGAGTGCAAATAAATAGGAAAATATTGATTAATGGACGTAGAATTCGAGATTTTAGGGTGACAGACTAAAATCCTCAATTTGGTCCAGGAGTTTGGAAACTAAAGTGAGTTGTTAGCCCTCAGGCGAGAGTAAAGTGGGAACTCTGGAGTGAGAGTCAGTATATTCCCAGCCTAACCGCGGATTTTGGGACTAAACACTGGATTAGCCAATATTCTTTATCGATTATAAAAAAGATAAAAGAATATAATTGTTCATATTTGGCACAATATAATTTTCTTCAATTGGATAATTCACTGACTATAATCTTGTTGTAAAGGAAATGATGTTTTCTTAAATTTGAACTCTTTGTCACAAAACCTAGTTTAGTTTTAGTAAATTTAGCTTTGAAGTTTAGAGATTAGTGTAGTAAACTTAGTTTCTTTAGTGACATTAAACAAATTTTGACATATTTTCTTACTTTAGTTTTCTATAATTTAAATATCGTGCTTTTGTGTGCTTTTCCAAACAGTTTTTTACCTCCCTGTGGAATTGATACGTAAGATTACATTAAAACTCTTTATTACTTGAGCGATACATATACTTGTGTTTGCAACCTAATGACGACTTGAAATTGAAAATACATCTTAATTCATTAGGAGTAACAGCTTTAGATATTTAAAGGAAAAACTTATTATACTAAAGTAAATTTTATTGTGATTAATCTGCATATTTTTTAGTATAACTGTCTTCTGTGTTGTGGTGTTGAAAAACATTTATAACACATAAAAAGCCCGCATCACTGACATGCAAGGACAGCAAAGCAGAAGGGAAGGAAGCCTTTGGCGGCTGGGTGACTGGCTGGGGAAAAGCGAATGGCTTGCTGGAGGGATAGTAGGGGCAGGAGAACAATAAAGAGGGTTGTCCTGTGGTAACTGCGATGAGAAGAGGGGACGATAACCTTGGGAAGAGGGGGGACTGCAGGAATAGCAACAACTTGTCGGGCAGCTACAGTGAGGAAAGGGGGTTGTAGCAGCAAAGAAATGGAAGCTAGGACAAGAAGAGTAGGAGATAATCACCACCGTAAGGTGATTTACGACCGAAGCACCTTCTAGCTTTTGGATATAACCCTAAATGAGAGAAATCAAGACGCCGACGGCTGTCCTGAACAGAAACACGACAAAACTAAAAAAATTAAACATGAAAAATAAAGATATAGTAATAGAATAATTAGGAGTGGCTCAGAGGACAGACCGACTTCTCAGCACGAAAAAAAACCTAGACCAATTTGGTCTAAGTATAAGGACCGTTCCTATCGCATGACTCTAGCATCACTGTCATCTGTCAACGCTTCTGTCTCCTCTTAGTATAGCATCAAATTGGCCCAATTACAGATAACAAAAATAAAATAATCTCCCAGCAAGTCAGTCCTATAGGCGTTATCATTCCAAAGCACATACTGATAGAAAAGTATTCTTCTTTTCGCACAATCCGAGCTAGCATATTAGATAAATTAGTATTCTCATGAATCAGGTCTCGAGTCACAATTTGTAAATTGTACCTATTTCTCGTGTTCTGCTTAACGTATTTGATAAATAAATATGCGAGGAGAAATCAAATTGCACCTATTTATAGTAGGTTGTGCCACACTCACTAGCAACCACTAGGAGAGACCACTTCTTTTTTGATAGGACCTGGATCCCATTGAATAATTATCTTCCCCACCAAGTTCTTAAGGCAATTTACAAAGTTGTGGTTCATCCCTCTTGTCTAGTCATCTATTGTTGGGCACATTATTGAATTGAATCTAATATTTGAATAACTTAATATAATCCTCCAGAAGTGACACAAAAGAGTTTCTTTTCTAACATGTTGGACCTCTCTCAGCATGGGCAACTCAAAAAGTAGTCTATGTATCTGAAATCTCTAAGTTTCTCTTATTTGGTGTCACCATGCCTTTGATGTCGATTCCTTAAACACAAACCATCATGGACAACCACTATTAATTCGGTCAGAGGCTCTCACATGGGCTCGGCTAGAACTAAGTGCATCTTTCCTTCTTTAGTTGAAAGCCGGTACTCTTCCTTTGTGTCATCCCCTTCTTCAGTGTCTACTGTGTCATTACCCATTCCTTCAACAAAGCCTTGCTCAGTGAAATTGGTCATTTCCCAGGTTGTACAATCCGATTCAATATACCCAAGTCTATAACACTTGGAACACTCTTACTAGGATAGATTAAAGAATGTGAATTGGTTATGCCCGTTCCAAACTCTAACCTAATGCATCCTCGGGCGGGAATGGCTTGGATGTTCTCTTGAATGTGGTTGTTCCCCTGAGTGTACTCCTGTTGTAAAACCATGAGATTAAATTCTATCAGTAAGATGTGGATGTCATCTAATAATGTTATCTCTCCAATTTTGAAGCTATGGTCTGCACATCCAGTCTGTAATGAACTGGTAGATATTGGCGCTGCATATCCCATTTCATTTGGGACCAATTAGTGATATTATCTTTTCCCTCATGCTGGAATTGGTGCTTCAGATTCGCCACCAAAAGAATGCGCTCTTTTTTAACTTGTTGGTGAATAGCTTTACCATTCTCTCTGGTGGGACGTCCTAATGCTCAAAAAAAAGCTCCATGGTCTGAAGTCAACTCAATGAATTCGTCTGAAGTCAACTCAAAATATAACAAATCGAATACAATAACAACAAGCCTTTATACCACTAAGTGAGATCGACTACATAAATCATTTTTCTCTATTGCGTCAAATTGAATGTCATCTTTTCATTTAGCTCTAATAGATTAAGATCATTTTTTATACCATATGCCCAAGTCTTTTTTGGTCGACCTCAGTCTTTTTTAACATAAGTCGAATCTAAAACGTTCACTCTCCTAAAAGGATCATCAGATGGTCAGCGTTTAATGTGATCAAACCATCTAAAACGGCTCACTTTAATCTTGTCGGCCACTTGAGCTACACCAACCCTATAACGGATCTATTCATTTCACATGTTCCCTCTAATTGTCAAGCCAATCATCCACCAAAACATTTTATCTCAAAAACATTTAACTTTGTTTTATGCTTCTTCTTTATAGACTAACATTTTGAGCATGGTGCATTGCAGGTCTCACTACCATCTTATAAAATTTTCCTTTCAGTCTAAGCAGTACTTTTATATCACACAATACGCCTGATGCATTTTTCCAATTCAACAAACCAACTTGAATTCTACAAATAGCATTACCTTTTATATTACCATCACTTTGAACTATAGACCAGATAAATCTAAAATGATCACACCTTTTAATGATTTGTTTACTCATAGTTACAACTCTGTCACTAGGGCTGCTACTACTAAAATTACATTCCATATATTCAATTTTAGATCTACTCAAACAAAGGCTTTCAGACTCCAATGTAGACCTTCATAATTCAAGTTTATCATTTTCTCAACTTTATTGAGTCGTAGCACTCGAAGTAGTAGTCGTTATATCTCTTCATTGGTAAACTCTAGCACTTGTATCGACGATGGCGTGGTTATGACTTGGGATGTAGATAGGGGTGACGTAGGGTTTAAGGTTGGTTTGAGTGGAAAAGGAGGAGAAATTTTTTCTAGAGGGGGTGGAAATAGATTTGGTATGCTGATGTTGGAAACCCTAGAATAGCACTAGAGTTAGGTTGGCGGTGATGCCAAATGATATGGGAGTTAACCCAAACCACAATAGACAATCAATATTATCACTAAAAAGGACAACCAACACCTAGAAAGGTAAATAACAATACCAGACACAATACTCAATTCAAGTAAAAGGGAAAGTCAGGTGGTTATGTAGGATGTACGGGAAGTTGATATTCAGCAGCAGGTTGGGAAGATGTAAGGTGGTGGAGGTTTGTAGGTGGGAAGATGGGGTTGTGGAGGGGCGGCTGGACTGCAGGGGAAGGGGTGGGTCGGTTGGTGGGTACGTGCTGACCTGCAAAGACAGTAGGAGCAACAGGGAGGGGAGTATTTAGCAGTTGGGTGACTGGCTAGGAAGGCAGAATGTCTAGGGTGGTAGGGGCAGGAGGAAAACAAGGAGGGTTGTCTGATGGTACCTGATGCGAGGAGAGGGGATGGTGACCTTGGGAAGAGGGGGAATTGCAAAAAAGACAAACTGTGGTTGTCCTGGGCGGCTGGGGCGAGAAAAGAAGGATGCGATAGCAAAAGAGTTATTAGGCTAGATGCTTAATAGCTCCGGCCTGCTTAAAGCAAAAATGGGCTGAAAAAAAGCTTAAAACATCTATCACAATTAATGATAAAAGGGGACAAATTTTGGAAAAAATTAAGAGAAACTAATAATGTCATGGGAATTGAATATAAGAGAAAGGGCGAGCATACAACAGCCACTCATTCCACCTTAACAAACAACTTTGACTTCACTTATTATTTAATAGTCTTGATAAATAATTCTTACTAGATTCCTATAATTTTATTACCTAGTCATGCAAAAAATGAAAAACTATATTTTCGTGTTCACAACCCTTATAGAGCTTTTACTTGAAATGTGGCTAGAAAAATTAAGATGTAATGAGAAATGCAGTCGATAACAATAACTGATATTCAAGAATAAGCAATACAAATGTGATTATTATGAATTATGAAAATCTTCTAAATAATAGTTATATTATATTATCACATGTAGCTATTTTACAAGAATAGTACATACAACTATTTCATTTAAGAGATTACACTAAATCTGATACTTTTAAACTTATTTCAAATTTTAAATATATTTTATAATCTACATTTCAAATGTAATATTACGATATTTTTCAAGTATAGAACACAAAAAACTGGACATCAAAAGAAATAATAAATTAAAAACTAAAAAACAAACAAAAATAAAAAGTAGAAACTAGATTTGAAACTAACCAAACTACCAAAACAACAAAAGCTACAACAATTACAATGGGAACAAAAACCAAAACCGAGATTGAATTTTAAACATTGGCCATAACTCTTTATATGGGTGGTGAAAAAGCTTACAATGGATGTTATCCAGAAGGCAAATGATTTATATCCAGGATCAAAGACCAAAATAGTTTATATTCTGCATGTCACCTTCCTACTGCCCTAAAGATATTTTTTTGATTCAAAGTTACTACTCATATAGATAGCTCAAAAATTTTTAGCATTAAAAAAATATAAATTTAAGAAAAACAACCTTTATTAAATATAAACACTGAACATAATGCGATTTTCTCATTATATTCTTTAAAAAATACATTTTTATAACTAAAGAACGATATAGGTACAACAGCAGCAATTACAAATTGCCAGAAAAAAAAGAAAAAAACATTAGACAGAAAAATAACAAAAAGCCAGAGAAAGAAATATCCAAAATGATGAAAACATGGGATAGATGTTGTCACATTTTACCCCATCTAATAAACAGAGTTTGAAACCTCATATCCAACAAATGTCATCACTAGCATTAAGACCATCAAAGTCATAAGGTTGTTTTGATTCATGGTTCTCTGTATCTTCACATTTAGGAGAGAGATCACAAATTTTAAGAATAGGAGGAACAACATCAATGAATTATTTGAAGATGTAAAGATGATTTCTATACGGCAAACAAAGGCAGGTACAACTAGGCTCAATATCCATAGGGAAGTCCATTGGTTCCGAAAAATAAGAGAGCATGAACTAATGAATGAGGAGTGATAATCATTATGCGAGAAAGATGAGTCTGGTAATTTGAATGTATCTCTTGTGCCTGATCGGTTGATTTCATCAAATTTGGGTGAGCCTGAAACATATAGAGTAATTATACCCAACGGCAGAAGCAATTGAGGGAATTCCTTCAAATTTTGTCTTTTGCCAATATCCACAATATGTTAAGCCAATCCACGCATCCTTTTTAAACAGATAAATAAAGTTCACTTCAATTAAAATTTTGATAGCAACATCCATATGTGAAGGCTTACCAAGTATAGACCCAAACAATATAAAGTTGATTGATTGAAGTAATATACACACAGCCATAGAAAAGTTACCTATACAGGGATGCATCACAATGGGAATGCCAAATATGAATTTGCATCAGAAAGCCATTAAATGACACTTTTTCCTAGGAAAACATTTAGTGTGATCTACTCCTAAAGATTGTTTTAAAATGATATGATGATGCTCAATGAGCCCAACCGAATAGTCACCAATCAAATGTAAAGCAAATAAGAATATGCAAATGATATCCAAGTTGTTTTTACCCAAAGCAAATTTTCATACAATAGACAGAGTGATAAAGTAAACCAAGAGGTCTCATCGTTAAAGAAAAAGAGCTCAAGTTTGTCCCAAAGTGGGGATGGTTTCTTGAGTTGAGTTCTGATGAAAGGAAATTTAGACATGGAAGAAAAAGGGTGTTATCCCAAATCAAACAACCCAATTATGACAATTACAAAGGAGCGATTACAATGAATGGGAGGGTTCGTCCTTGAGATAATAATATCCACCATGATGGGTGAGAGACCCAAAGAAGAAAATGGGGAAACCATTGAAGCTGTAGAGACATCTAAAGATGGTGAAAGTAGAGAAAATCAAAAATAATGAGTGGGAAATCCGTCGATAGGTGTCTGAGAGAGGCAAAGATATGAGCAGGAAAAATGCCATTGCCCATTAGGAGAGGGTGCAACCACCGCCATGTAGTGGTGGAAGCACAGTCATGCCTCAAGCACGAACATGAGGTGAGATAGTGCTCATAAACTGTGTGTGATGTTGTGGGCAAGAATGGCACAATAGATGCGCAACAATGACGAATGAATAATTGAGTGACCACAGATGGATACCCTCAGCCGAAGAAGCAAAGCGCATACGCATGCTACTGCAAAAGACAATAAAGTCGAAATTCAAAAAACAGATGCTTAATCATATAACACCACTTACGGCAATATGACTACATTAGTGCACAATGATTAGAAATTTCATATTCACATGAGTTATTAAGTTAATAAAAAACAAATAATACAAACTCATTGCACTTTTATAAAATTACAATTGCATGCCTACTGCTCAAATTAATATGGATCTTAATACCACAACTTTTTTTAATCCTCTTAACACTTGTTAAAAATGCATGTCACTAGTATCATCCACATGTTTTGTTGAACTATAAGACAATCATTATATATAACCAATTAATACTATTATTTTCACTATATGATTTCTCAGTATACATTTCACCCAACTATCAAGGATAATTAAAAAAAAAGAAACCGTGCTTTGTGATATTTGCAAAATGATAATCACGTTTAGATCCTTATCTACATATATCAAGAAGAGAAAGCTGCAATAAAATGCATCATGTCGGTTATATACGATACTTTTGAAATAGGAGCTATCACAATAGTTTGGATTTCGATTGTCGTCACAATATAATTCGATTACACGTAAATTGAATGGTCGTCAAGGGGTTTGGGAGATCAGTAAATTGGATGGTCGTCACAATATAATTCAATTATCAAATGACTAAGACTACACCCATTTGTTTGCGAGAAAAGTTCTTCGAATAGAAAACCAGGTGATGAAGGTTTTAAAATGGACGTTGGATTTTGACCCCCGTACTGAACCTCCTACCATTCTTGTTTGGCTGCGCTTCCCAGGTTTGAAGATCCACATTTTTTATTAAGAGCTTTTCTTCGCTTTAGCGATGGTATACGATAAGCCCCTCAAAGCTGACACACCTACAGCGAATCTGACTCGGCCTTCAAAAGCCAGAATTTTGATAGAAATGGACATTACTTTACCTTTTTTCAGGAGAAATATAGATTGGCACACAACATCAAGGATTTTGGCAGCAAACAAAACTTGAACAGATACCACTTTATTGTACTCACTGTCGTATGTTTGGAAATTCTCCTTCTCAATGTTATCAGTTGCATCCGAATTTAAAACCTTCAAGTAAAAACGCCTCTGGATATGCCCCACCTCATACCTGTCCCTCCTCCGCTCCTAAGTGCATTCCACAGACTATTGAAACACTGGTTGAAACGATGCCACTTCCCCCTCCCACTACCGGAGACAATACTGTCTTTGTTCTTCCGACTGATATATTGACAGATGGTTTACTTGGGTCCGATAATCATGATAGTATTGAAGCTCTACATCCCCATGATGAATCAGGTGTTGAAGAGACATGCTTACCATCTCTTCAGAATCAAAATGTTGTTATTGCTAGTCCGGAGTTGGGGGCTCATTTTCTCCTACATGCCCAATAATCTGTTGACCATACCGATCAGATGAGTCAGTCCTTGAATGAAGAATGGCAGATATACACATCTAGAAAAAAAAAAAAGAATGGAGACACACCCCAACTTAGGAACTTAATGGATGATACTCTAGTAACTTCGGCTAATGGAACGACACTCAGCAATTTGTTACATGTCTCCGCTCCTAGAACCAAAGGCAGAGGCAAGACCAAGCTGGCTCGTGCCGGGCAGCTTATTTCCTGCAAGTTTTGTTTTTTGATTTTTTTTATCTATGTTTCATCTTTTTGGGATGCTATTGTCTGATGTATCGTATGGGTAGGACACCTTTTTTTGGGTCCTCTCATACAACCTCTATGTATCTTTTTAATTTCAATAAAATTAGCCCTTGAGCGTTTATATATATATATATACATATATTCCCCTTTTTTATCCCCTGGATTGTGTCCAGTCCATGTCGAGCACAGAAGAAGAGCAAAAAAGAGAAGAAAGTACCTTGCCTGAGCTTTTGCAAGGAAACAAAAGGGAAACCACAGAACTCCCAAACACCAAACCCTCGAGAACCAAGTCCTGGCCGAGCAGAGAGTTCGGCAAAACCTCCCCTTCTTCAAAATTTCGGCCAACTCTCAAACCCTTCCCCAAGAGGGGTTTTAATAGCAGAGGAGGGAAAGAGAGGAAATACCACCACTTACGGGAGGTGAGGCAACCCGAGAGAAAGACGGGAGAGAATGGCGACAAAAAGTAGGAAGCATGAGGCATCGGGAAGAAGAGGAGATTGCCAACCGAGTGCTTTAGGGAACAAGCTCGTCAGGGTCAACCTACCAAGGAAAGAAGCTCGCAGCTCGTGGAGGCAAGCGTGGCTTTGGGAAGGAGGTTCTCGGGCAGGAGAATGTCTGGGCCACGAGTCAACTCTCCATCACATGAGGGAGCTCGAGCCAAGAGAGGGAGACCAGCTAGGGCTGGCTCGCGAATGAGAGGGAGAGGAGTCAGGCGTGCGAATTAGGGATTTAGGAGAGCAAACCTATATATATATATATATATATATATATATATATATATATATATATATTAATTTTAGAATATTTAAAATCTAAAATCCCTCGACTCACGCACTTTTGCTCGTGCACGAGATCATATCAAAATGGGTGTCATCCCTAGCTAAATTCGACGTCCCGGACGCACCCGCGTGGTTCATTTCGTCATCCGAGGTGGCCAGGACAACTTTGTTGACGGTCCGGTCGAAAATGCATCAAATTCAAATATCTTAAAATTCTCGCTCGCGATCGATCGTTCCAACAATTGATTCAAGTTTAATCAATTGTGATGCTCTTTAAAGGTGCAAATGATGTAAATTTCGATATTAATGTGCATCGAGTGCTTGAATTGTGGTATTCGTGTATCGTGAGTGTGCACAGACGACATGAAGGGTTTCCTAAGCTTTAGATCCTATGGGTACTAGACTCGAGTTTCATAACGCTGGTTTTAATCAGCTCAACTAAACGTTGAAGATTTTAGAAACGGTCATATGAAACTGCAAGGAGTCAAGAAGTGTCTCGAATTTCTAGTTGGTGTGGGTCTCAAACTAGTCCTCTAAGAGGGTCCAATAAGAAGCCCTAAGTCTAGACCCTAGGCTCTAAGAAAAAGAGACCTCACCAAAAATGAGATCAATAGAGGGCGCTTGGAATAGCGCCCGAATTCGGGCGCATAACAATGCCCCGAAGAGGGGGGCTTCGAAACTGCGGGAGTCTAAGCCCTGTGAAACTACGTGAAGTGGGTGGCGACCCGCAGTCTCGCAAAGGCGGAAGAACCAGCAGCAGGGGGCGGGATCGCGATTTCTCGTGATCTAGTTGAGAGATTTGCATTGGACCTTTTCTAGGAAGAGTGTTCTAGATTTTTCTTATCTTTTCCACCCCTTTTATCTAGTGTAGAAGGCTATAAATAGTTGTCCCCTGAGTGTGTGAAAGGAAGTTCTGCTAGAGTTGTCTTCTTATCTCCTTTGTGGAGTCTCTTCCTTGTTGTTAGGGTTGTAACAGACGATAAGTGATGCTTCGGATTTATCCTGCTCCGATGTGGTGTTGTAAACTTCAAACCCTATCTCTACTACTCACAGATCCATTTTCCCTACCACTCCCCTAGTTGTATACCACCCCCACATTCCTCCACCACTCTACTGCCACCACTACTTCCTCCACGATCTCGCCATTCAATCTACCTATAACCAATCACACACAATTCCCTACTTACCCAACAGCCGCTCACCTTGCCAACGTCACTACCACCTTTGAATCTTTTCTTATAGCTCTAGCTAGGTTTGTTTATTATTGTATTTCTCTTTTATTTAAGTCGTGTTGTATCACTACTTTTATATTAATAAAACTTTTTTTCCTGTATTATGCCACATCCCAACTAGTTTCGATATCATTTGGTATCATAGTCAAGCTCAACCTTAATCCTATCACAACAACCGCCACTAACGAATTCACCTCCAGCAACTTTTTTTCTTCCAAATCCCAACTCTAGCCATACTACCACGGAGAGATACATCAAACTCTGCTTGGGAAGAGATTCAATGTGAAATTCATCGTCTGCAACAGAGACTAGCCGAGTTAGATAATGGGAACCAGGAAGAGAATATCTTCAACCGTGATAGAGAGAGTCGTAGAGAAAATAGAGACGAGGATTTTAATTCGTTTCACAACGAAGATCACAGCGAGGAAGAATATTGAGCGCGCGCCATTCTGGTATCCAATATCAAAGGAGGACGAAAGAAGATGCTCCTTATGGAGGTCAAAGGGACTTTGGCATCAAGATGGACCTCCCAGAGTTCAATGGAAGCATGGACCCCGATGAGTTTATCGACCGGTTGCAAACAGTAATACAAATCTTCGAGTATAAAAACGTGCTAGAGGACAAACGAATCAAGTTTCCGCAATTAAACTAAAGAAAAATGTCTATTTATGGTGGGAGAATCTACAAAGTCAAAGGAAGAAAGGAAGTGAAAAGATAACTGAGTGGGAGAAAATGAAGAAGGCAATGAAAAAAAAAAACCTTTCATCGCAGTATTGTCAAGACATCTTCCTAAAACTCCACAACTTGCAGCAACGAGACCTATCAGTTGAGGAGCTCACAGCCCAGTTCGACCACCTGCAGCTAAAGTACGAGCTGATAGAGCTAGAGAAGCACACAATCGTCAAATATCTCGAAGGCCTAAAACTCATCATTAGCAATGTTGTACAACTACAGTCATACTGGATGTTGGGGTAGAGAGACAGCAGAAGCAAAGCAGGCAACAGTCCACTCCTTTCTCGGTGTGTAGAAGTAAAAGGCTAAAAGTAGTTGTCCCCTGAGTGTGTGGGAGATAGTTCCACTAGAGTTTTCTTTTAATCTCCTGTGTGGAGTCTCTTCCCACTTGTTAGGGCTGTAACCGAAGACAAGTGGTGCTTCAGTTGTTTCCTGCTCCAAGGTGGTGTTGTAAACTTCAAACTGCTTCGCTACTACTCATCAACCCCTTTTCTCTACCACTCCCCTAGCTGTCTACCACCCCCACATTCCTCCCTACCGCCACCCCTATTTCCTCCATGATCTCGCCATACAATCCACATATAACCAACCACCTTACCTACCCAACAGCCACTCATCCCGCTAACACCACTACCGCCTTTGAATCTCTTCTTACAGCTCTACATAAGGATTTGTCTATTATTGTGTTTCTCTTTTGTTTGAGTCGTGTTGTTCAACTATTTCTATATTAATAAAAGTTTACTTGTATTCTAGTACGCCACATTACAACTAGTTCCGGTATCATTTATTGTATTTAAACACATGTAGATAGTGGATATCTGCATGAGCATGTCAAACTGGAAGAATGGGCAATCAACATATCAGGTTCTTCCCGTTTGAAAGTTAAGAAAGAAACCCTGAATAGCTTGTTTTCATACATAGTCCATTCTTCAATATTTAAGATCTTACAGGTACTACTAATATAAAACTCAATAATACTGGAGAAACTTGATGACGTTCTTCATGCTGTTCTCAGCTTCCCTATCATTCAAATTTCTTTGGAAACAATTAGATATGAAACGATTGAGTTTGTTGATTGAATGATTTAAAGCTCCTCGCCAAGTAAAAATTGCACTATTTCAATGGAAACAGAAAGAGACGTTCACAAAATGTGTGATACTGTAAAAAAGATCAATTAGAGACTGAAGTTATCTATTCTTATCAAACGGATAAATCAGATCCAAATATTAAAATGAGTAGGATACAAATGTATAATCAGATAAAATCAAAAAGGCGAGAGTCATAGTTATAATATACATAAAGAAGCATTATCATATAAGAACTGAATTGTTGCCGAGACTGAAGTTATCTGTTCTTATCAAACGGATAAATCAGATCCAAAAGTTAAAATGAGTAGGATACAATTGTATAATCAAATAAAATCAAATAAAATCAAAAAAACGAGTCATAGTTATAATTTACATGAAGAAGCATTATCATATAAGAAATGAATTGTTGCCAATAATGGTGCAGGAAAACTAAAAAAAGGGATGTATGCAATTCAGAATTGTGTTCTCACCAAGAGCAGTTCTTAAGGATGATTCAATATAGCATTTAGGACGTTCGGAGCTGTACAATTTTTCCACAGGAAATAACTTTCCGGGAATATTCATTACCGGACAGCCTGAAAAGAACTTTGATACCTTCACTCCATCCAAAGTTGCTGAAGTAACAAGAACTCTTAAATTTGAAGAACGAATCTTGACCAAACGTTTCATCAACCCAAGTATTATGTCACTGCCTAATGAAACAAAATTAAGAGCAAAATCATCTTATATCTATGGGATACGTGTCAATGTACTATAAGGAAAATAGTTAAGCTCCATGATAATTTAATTAAGAAACCTAAGCAACAAAATAACATAAATACCACACACAACTCTTGAAACACAGTATGAACCAAATGCTCAAATTTGTACTAACGAAACATCTTGCAGCACAGTCAAAATTAGATTATAAAGAGCTACAAAATATGGATGAAGATTAGACACTTGTTAGCATAATACAAGCATAACTTTATGATGAGGATATTTTGAGCTGGCACGTGTATTTGCTACTGGTTATGTACACTTGGGCATTCAATAAATTTACATTCATCCATTCATCCATTCATCCATCAAAATGTAAAGAAAGAGAAAAGGATCAAAATGTTCTTCCAACAATTTGTTGGGTTATTTTAATCCCAGATTATGTAGAAGCACGATTTAATTCAGAAACTGTTAAATATGGACAGAAATAGTCACGTTATCAGTGTTTTAAGGAAACATAATTTCTTTTAAATTTTATAGTAAATCCAACTTCCAACTTAACTTACCCATCAGCTACAACAGCTAACTTTGCACGCCACAAAGTGGCTAAGACATGTAGGTTACAAAGCAAGTTTATTTTTTATAATAAAGGACTTATTTGATATTATTGTTATCACAATTCCATCATAACAAAATATATTGAGTTTCATTTTTTTATTACAATAGACTCAAAAAACAAAAATGTCAAACAAACTTATTTCTTACAAAAAAATCAACTCGCTCAGCAACCTACATAATCTCAAACCAATAAAATATATGTCAAGTTAGTTGCTATATATGAAGAATTAAGTAAAAAACTATATTTAATTAAAAAATCAAGAAAAATTATTTTTCCCTAAAATATGCATATTTTTAGCCATTAATTTTAATTTAGTCGGTAAATTATCTTAGTTCCTGTTTAAAAAATTTACTGACTAAATTAGGATTTTTCCGTAACTTAGGATTAAAATAGCATCTCACAAATATTTAAGGAGATCATTTTGATACTTTTCTCTATAAACAAATGTTAAAGGAAGCATGTGGAAAAATGAACTAAAACATATGCACTGCTGCATAATTGGCATATAAACATGCATATATATAGAGAAAGCATAAGTAAATGCACAATAACATTAAACATAAAAATTAGCAATGTGAAAAGTATTTTTTTTATTGTATATATACTTCTACTCCATTGATTCGTGATGAGTCTTGAAATTATGTTAACGCTGGTCATAATAAATCTTTTTTTCAACTTCAAAGAAGGTTATGTTTCTATTTACCTGCTTCCAATTTTATAGCTTTCATATGACTTGAATGTTCCTGTCATATTGAAGCATTTTACAGTGCAAACACTTTGCAACATTATATTATGGGAAGCAATTACATAAGAAACAAATACGATTAATTTTCATTCTTCACATCCAAGATCATCTCAAAGTCACCTTAATTTTCATCAAATTAACTTCCGAGTCTCTATGCTATTCTCTCACAAAAACTTCAAAGGCAAATTTCAACTTAGGGTGTGTTTGGGACAGCTTATTTAGAGCGAAGCAGTCTTCAAAACGCCATCAACTGTTTGGAAAAACCAGTCAGCCAACTTTTGCTAAAACTTCGTTTACATTTTTGTATTATACGCGGATTGCGTTTAATACTGTCGAAAGACCCCTGATGCCCCCGTCTCCTCTGCTCTAATTTTGCAACGGCTCGTCTGCTGATCCCATACGCAGCACTCCTCGACACTCCTCTGTCTTCTCCGTGACACTCAATCCCGTGCTCAGCACTCCTCGGCAACTCCTCCGTCTCCTCTGTGACGCTCGATCCCGTGCTCTTCTGTCTCGTCCGTGACGCTCGATCCCGAGCGCAACACTCCTCCGTCTCCTCCGTGACGCCCGATCCCGAGCGCAACACTCCTCCGTCTCCTCCGTGACGCCCAATCCCGTGAGCAGCACTCCTCCGTCTTTTGTTTGTTGTTCGCTCCTCCGTCTTTCGTTCGCAGAGCTCCTCCATCTTCTGTTCACTAGTAACCTCATTTTTTTCCTCCTCGATACTCTACCGCTTTTCGATTTGTATATTTCCATGAAGATGCCGCTGGATGTTTTTCTTTTTGCTGCTTGTTCATCCGATCGTTTTTGTTCTTCATCTTTGTTTTGGTTTTTTAAATTTTTTCTGTGGAAGTTGGTTTGATTTGTTTATTTTTTATTGCTATACTTTTGTTTTTTTTTTGTGAAAGTTGGCTTGATCTGTTTATTTTTGTTTTTTTTCTTATTGCTATACTTATTTTTTTTTCGATTTACTTCTTTATGAAAATTTCTTGATTTGTTTACGTTTTATTGCTATACTTCTCCTTTTTCTAATGTTATTGCTTTGATTTCCTTGATTGAATGGATAAATCTTGGTGGAGTAGCATATTCGTTAACATGTCGCATTCTATTAACTCCAAATGCTGCATTCAATTTGAATGAAAGAAGAAAGTGGTATTATGGAGTGCTTATCCCATACATTTTGGATAGAGCCAATCTAGTTGGTGAATTTGTAAAACTTTTTTATAGAAAGCTCTAAATACTGCAAAATGAGAAGCTTCGCAGTATGGCTTGTTGTTACCAACAAATTTTTGTATCGCATATGTCAGTAAAACGTGATTCCTGCGCTTATGAGCTTCATGAGGGTGCATGAAATTAGCATAGAGTTTTTAGTTTTTGGTTTTGAACTTTTAATTTGACTACCAATTATTTTATTTTATTTTTTTGTACTTTTAATTTTCACACTCATTTTTCTCTGTTTGAATTTATATTTGGAGTTGTAATTGACATAATCATTGTTCCTCTTGATGCTTTATTTTATTTGCAATCTCATTGCACTATTTGATCTATATGTTTCATTGGTTGCATTATGAATAAAAACAAAGAAGGGACTTCATCAGCAATGTGGGACAAGGATGTGACATACATTTTCGCGACTTATGTATTAAGGAGATTGAACTTGGAAATAGACCTACCACATACTTTAATAAAGAATGGGGGCATAATATTTCCAAAAAATTTAAAGAAATGACAGGTCGAGATTATGATAGATTGAAATTCAAGAACAAATGGGATCAGCAAAAGAAGAAGTGGAAGTTAAGAAAGGAACTTAAACGGAGATCGACAGGATTGGATTGGGATCCTGTCAAGCGTATGAAGGAACAATGATTAATCATCTCAATCAGACAGGTTTGCTCAGGGTTCTGGAGTATCAGAGCCGGGCGGCATGAGCCGTGATTTGCTGCTACATTTTAAAGTCAACGTTATAATTTTTTTCTTGGTCATTTTGACGTGTTATTTTTTCTTTTTTTTCTTGGATCTCATTATAGTCCATATTAGTATGTAGAGATGCATTTTACTTTTGTATGCATAACTTTGTTTGTTTTATGTGATCAGATATATTTGAGATATATAAATATAACTTCACTTATTTGTGTATTGTTTTGTCTTAACATTTGATCTTTAATTTTGTTGATAAAATAACTAATTCTGCAACACAGATTATTAATTCAAATAAAAAAATTTCAAATAAATTGTTTACAAAACGCACGAACCAAACAGCTCAACAGCTTATCCAGAACAGGCGGTTTGCAAAACACACTAACCAAACAGACAGACAGATTATCCGGATAAGCTGCTTATCACCAGATTATCAGGATAAACTGGATAAGCTGCAGCTGCCCCAAACAGACCCTTAATCATCCAAATTTAAAGTTATAGCTTCAGTAATGTTTGCATTATTTTGTATAATAGGCTAAGAGCATCTAAACCTTGTTGACGTCAATGTAACTCCCAAGAATCAACTCGATCAAATATAAAGAAAATAGTAGTAACATTGAACCAATGCAAAGACTATGGTTGAAACAAACATGCAAAGCAAATCCAACTAACCATCAATCATTCTGCAAATGGACTTTGCCAACTAGTTCAAAATATTGAAGATACCAAAGAAGAATATCCAAATTTTCGTCACAACATGGAGCAAAATAAGCAGAAAATCTAACTGAAATTACCAAAAATGTTACTTGCTCGCAAGCCAAGCTGCACTAAAGAGCATTAAAAAATGCAAAAAAGGACCTCTCAAATTACCAAATGACTAATTGACAATATATCAGACTACGAACATGAAATCACATAAATCGAGTCAAATTGCAACAGTCGCCATAAAAATCAATTGAACATCATTTGTTCCCAAAACGAACCGCACCAATGCATTTGAAACATTAAGATTACCTAAAGAGAATACCTATATTGTCCAAATTTGCACATAAATGTGAAACCAAAATTTGCCCACACATATGGCCAATAATAAAATTTGGGACACATGAGAAATGATGAGCTACATGAAAATATCGATACATATTTCAATTTTAAGTTCCTTTAAATAAAATTGTGCGTGTGTGTGAATAATAAATCAAATTATTAAAAAAAAATAAAAAATCAAGCCTAATCAAGAGGCCCAACCTTGTAACCTCTAGCCGAATCCAGCAAATCCCACTACCTACCCCATCTTTGTAATCATAGCACCACAGGTGGGGTCCCTTATACTATCATGAGACAAAAAAAGTATAATAACCTAAAACAGTCACCCAAAACCAGTCTCCAAGAATAACAACCCTATTTGCTCCTCTCAGTGCCTCTTACACAACCTAAAGCCTCAAAGCCTGTTTCCTGCATAACTCCCAAACTCCTCTCACACGGCTCTCCACTTCCACTGCCTGTAGTCCGCCTAGCCCACTCTCCTTTCCTTTGACTCACTCATCACTTTTTTTCATTTGCACCTCTTAATTACAATACAACAAACCCAATAACCACTCAGCCTAAAGTCACATATCACTCCCGTATCAAGGCCTTTGTACATGAGCCCCATCTTTCCTACATTATCATAGCCCCAAACAATCCCCTATCACTTGCAAGCAACCTCCTGTCCCCCAAACTCTTATGCGCTACACCATCATGCAGTAGACAACTCTAATACACCTTGTTGCCGAACTCAGTGACAACCGCCTGTCTCACTGAATCTCTCTCCTCACCTCCCTTTCTCTCTAAACAGAGAGAAATCACCTCTAAATCTCTCTACCCTCTCATTTTCTCTACTCCCATCCCTCTCTCCAATTTTCTCCCTAAGAAACAGAAAATTCAAAATTTTTGCTCTCTAACAACATTTTTTCTCTAAGAGACTATTTGTTTTGAAGTGAATTGGGTGTAAAGTAAAATAAATGCAAGACTTTTAACTTTTTCTGGTTTGATGTAGAAGTAAAATACAATTTTAAAGTAGTAGAAATACACTCGAGAGCTTAAAAGTAAATTATTTTAAAATCGCCAGAATTTTGTATAAAACGAACTCACCAAGGGAAAAATTTCAAGCTCTTGTCTACACAATCTTCCGCGAGCTCCGGTCATTGCATTCTCCCCCAAGCTCACGAGATATTTTGTGAGACGCTACTGCGAACACTTCTTGCCTCGCTACATTCATCAACACAGCTTCAGCTTTACACTAGCTTCCCCAACCTCGTGGTATCGAAGTTAGCATCTCATCATTTGCTCGCGATATTTCTTGTGAAATACCACTGTTAAAAGCTACCTACTGAACCCTTCTTGCCTCACCACCTTCGATTCAATCACGAGATGTCTTTGTATTTTCGCTCGTCGAAGCCTTAGGTCATTAGCAAGTTCAGTAATGCCTTTAAAATCTGCCTTGGAAAGTAGTTCATCAGAATTAATATTTAGTGGTTGATATTTATTGGAAAATTATATGGAACAATTAAACCATGAATAATGTGAATCATTGCAGCAGCAGTGTCTTCTTTCTCCTTTTGCATCAAGTATCCTAAAATATTATTTTATTTCACCGTTTGTACCTTTGTTTCGATTTTTGGATTGGTTTTCAAAGAAGGCTACAACGAGTTATATAATCTAGGGATTCTCTTGGATGGCCCTGCTATGCTTTTCTACATATACAAATTCGATCCTAACTATCCTTGACAACCAATATACTCTACTACTTGGGTCTACTGTTTACTCTGAGCCTTACTTTCTCAAAAAAGGAATTTAAATACATACCACAAAATTCTTACGTATTTTCATATCTAAAACCTTAATTTTAAACATAATCATTAAAATAATCAAAAGTAAATTTCCATTCCATTATTTTACTAGCAAATTATAAGAACCACGTCACATAAAGAGCATGTATACACTGTTACAATTCATAACAACAAAATTTGAACATGTCTTTCGCATTTTAACTGTCAAACAACAACCATTCAGATATCAAGTGACATGTCAAAAAGCAAAGACAGCAAAGAAAAATGGTGATGAATAGAGAGTAGAAATTGTATGAACATGAGCATACGAGTTTAAGCTTCTCTCGTGAACTTCATCAAGAATTATAACTGAATATTGATCCAATTCTGGATTGGAGAGGCTTTCACGGAGAAGAACACCATCAGTGAGATACCTGGGAACTCCAAGCAAGGGGAGTCGAGAATGTGTGTTCATATACAAATACAAGATTCTGATCAGTAAAACATCACAAAATTGTTCATAAAGGAGATCTCACTTGATGCAAGTTTTAGCTGATGTTCGATCTTCAAACCGAATGGAATAGCCCACTTCTTCACCAAGCTGCACGCCAACTTCTAATGCCACCCTCCTTCAGGCAGAACAAGAGATTAAACAAGCCAGTGACGCAAACATTAAATAATTATAAAGAACTTCCAAATAAGATGATGCGACGAAGTGAAGGTAAACAACTAGATTCTGATTAACCCAAAGAAGTAGATTTTCATTTCCAAACCGACTTTGTTAAGTGCTTGATTTCATGATGGAAAGCATCTCAATCAAGGTGAAAAAACAAACATTTAACAATATCACCATTCAATGCTCAAATAATCCCTTGTGAATGCAGATCCTCCCTCACAACAAGTAATAGTTCTCCACTAATTTGATCAAGCTTTTCAGTGCCTTGCTTTCAAAAAACGGTTCAAAAACAAGTTCTAGTCTCGCAGAAATCATGCAACAGACGGCACTTTGTTGGATAAGCACCTTCTCCATTGTCTCCCAACCTCGAGTCATTCTATGCAAAGCAGTTTTTTCAACTATAGAAAACAGTGACATCATTTTGCACCAAATAATACAACACGGTTACATATCATTACTAAGTGAAGCCTACGCCTTCTAATAATCCATTTTGAGCTGCAATTTGGAAATTATTGAATATATACAATTGGAATAGATCCAAAAACAAGATTGAACAAAATAAGAATAGTGCATTACCATATTTTTTTCAATCTTTCAAAGCATTCTTATACTATATAAAGAAAGCAGAGGAAGCAAAACATGTACACATGACATTCTGTGATGAAAAAATATCTGAAGGCAATTGATTAATGTTGAAGAGCTTGAATGATCCAATTTCATTAACTAAATTAAAAGCCAGTTAATAATGGCGCTCTAATAGTTGCAATCATTCTGTTACAGCAACTATAGCATAAGGTTATGTATATCTCTGTTCCTAACATCATATTTAATACAGGACCTGCTGTATTGTAGGTACCAAGTAACGTGGTATTCATTTTGACAAGCTTTCTTTCCTGTGTTCTCGAAGGAATAACCCATGGTAGTATAAGATGATTTCAAGAGAAAAAGGATCTTAGAATAAAAACAAAGATGCAAGCAACAAATCAAAAAAATGTCATGAAAGAAACCAGTAGGTTCTTAAGAACACATGAAGTTCCATATAAATTATAACCTTCATTTAAACAACCAAGAAGCCTGACATCAATTCCTTAGCTAGCCAACCAGACTTCAAGCATTTAATCAGATATAAGAGAATACAGAATAATCGGTTTGGGAATTGGCCCAAATAAGCAAGGATAATAGGAAACACAAAGTGCGGCAATGGCAAAATTTTAGAAAATGACACTTTATAAATGTAAATTATGGAATTCGGTAAAATAAAAAATAAGATTTAAAAGTAGGTACAGTTGTCCAGTTAACAGACTGTTGCATGCTGACGTGGAATGTGAGGTTTTTTTTTTCGTTTGCCGAATCAGCACTTCACTTTTTTTTACCTTTCACAGTGCCTTTTTTTTTCCCTTTCATGTGACTATATGATTAAAGCTTTTCTTTTTTTTTTAACGTGTGCCTCATGCAACTAAGAGATTTTTACTTTTTTCTTCCTAGTTGCTTCCATGCTGTCGAGCAAGTGCTAATGCTTAAGGAGTTCTGAAAATCTTAAATTTCATTTAACCAAATTTAATATTTATCGAGATTAATGTTTCCTGAACACGAGAAGATGTTAAAATTATTTTAGAACATCTATTTTATTTGTGTCATGAGCATTGCATAAATGCGAGAGTTATAAAATTTAATTTTAACAGATAAGCACATTTGAATTTTGTAGCGCTTGTTATGGATTAATTAATTTATAAATTTAGATTTTATGTTTTGAATAAAACTAGGGGTATTTACGTATATACTACCCCATTCTTATAAGATGTTTTTATTATTTTCTATTAACAAGAATGACGACAAGATTGATTGATTTATAAAAAATACACACACAAGCCTTGATTGTTTCTAAATTATAGAATTTTAGTTTTATTTATTTATTTTTCAGTGACCACAAAAGCATTGTTTATTTTCTAAATAAATTAAATTTCAAAAATAATTTTATATTGACATATTTAATGCTTGAACTTCAAATTTTTATATGTGCAGCACTTTATTTAATCCTGAAAGGTATATTTTACTTTTAACTAGTTATTAATAATAATTTATTTTGATGTGATATCAAATGTTGAATTGTGGTGAATAAATAGAAATTAAGTGGTATGTATGTAAACATCATTGGGAATGCTTATGATATGTGTTGCTTAAACTATGTCACTTAAATTAAATGAAGTATGAAAATACAACACCAACAGCAACAACAAGCCTTTATCCCACTAAGTGGGGTCAGCTGCATGAATCCTTTTTCTCCGTTGTGTCCTATTGAGTGTCATTTTTTCATTTAATTCTAAATTCTAATAGATTAAGAACATTTTTTTGTACAATATGCCCAGTCTTTTAAGGTCTACCTCTGTCTTTCTTCGCATCAGTTGAAGCTAAAACATCTACTCTCCTAACAGGATTATCGGATGGTCGACGTTTAAAGTGACCAAACCATCTAAAACAACTCTTTCAAATCTTGCCCGTCACTGGAGCTACACCAACCCTATCACAGATATATTCATTATGCATTTTGTCGCTAAGTGTCAAGCCACTGGCTAAGTGTCAAGCCACTCATCCACCTAAGCATTCTCATCTCAACAATACTCAACTTTGTTTTATGCTTCTCTTTTAAAGCCCAACATTTTGTTCCATAGAGCATTGCATATCTCACCACCATCTTATAAAACTTTACTTTCAGTTTAAGCGGTACTTTTGTATCACATAGTAGACCAGAAGCATTCCTCCACTTCGACCAACCAACTTGAATTCTACTAATAACATCGCCATCTATATCATCATCACTTTGAATAACAGACACAAGATATATAGAACGTTCACATCTTTTAATGAATTGATCACCCATCGTTACAGCTTTGCTAGTAGAACTACTACTGCTAAAATTACATTCCTTTATTCAGATTTAGTTCTACTCAAACGAAAACATTTAGACTCTAATGTAGACTTCCATAATTTATGTTTTTTTTTTTTTTCTGAACTCTTTCTCTAGTCTTATCAACAACAACGATATCATCAGCGAAAAATATACACCAAGGTACATCCTCCTATAAATGTCCAGTAAGAGCATTCATAACTAAAACAAAAAGATATTGGCTTAAAACCGATCTCTGATGTAATCCAACTGAAATAGGAAAATAGTTGGTCAATCCACCTTCAATTCAAACAAAATTAACAGCTTTAGTATACATATCTTTAATGACTTGAATATGAGTCCTATCAGAACATTTTTTCTCTAGAACACTCCAAGCAACGTCTCTTGGAACCTTATCATATGTTTTTTTTCTAAATCAATAAAAATCATATGTGAACCCTCTTTATTATATCACTACTTCTCCATCAAACCTCTCAATAAATGTATAGCTTCAATAATAGACCTGTCCGGCATAAATTCAAACTGATTATGAGAAATATTTGTATCAATTCTTAACTTATGTTCAATTACCCTCTTCTATAATTATAAAGTATGACATATCAGCTTAATTCCACTATAATTTGCACACTCTTGTGTATCCCCTTTATTCTCAAAAATGGGGACCAAAATACTCTTCATCCATTCCTCAAGCATCTTTTAGTTTTTAAAATAATATTAAGGACTTTACTAAGCCAAAAAACTCTCAATCTCCTAAATGCTTCCACACTTCAATTAGGATATCATCAGGTCATACTGATTTTTCAACCTTAGTTCTCTTTAAAGCCTCCTCAACTTTTTTTTACTAATGCGACGGAAAAAATAAAATATTTTATTATTATTAACAATATTAAGATCACTAAGGTTGATCTTATGTCCAAAAACTTCATTGGAAATTTTATCAAAATAACTCACTCACTTATGTTAACTACCTTCTTCTAAGAAAAATATTGTTTTTATTTTGATCTTTAATACAATTTGCTCGAGTTAAATTTTTAATTTCTTTTCACTTTGTTTGACTAATTTATACATATATTTTTCATCCTTTTTAGTATCTAATCTATTATAAAAATCACTAAAAACAAAAATTTTAGCGTCACAAATTGTTCTCTTAGATTCTCTATATGTCGTCCTATATTTTTCCAAATTTTCTAAGCTTTTATATTTAAATTAATTTTAATAACACAACTTCTTATATTTTATCTTTTTTTGCACTTATTATTCCATCATTAACTATTTTTATTTACAGAAAATTTTTTTTCCATTCTCCAAGTACATCTTTTGTCATTTGTTTAATAGTCTTTGTTACTTTATCTTACATAGAATTTGTTTCTTTATGAACATTCCAAATCTTGTAATCTTGAAGTTTACTCTTAAAAATAATTTTAGTTGTCTTTTATGTGCTTTCATGTAGTTTTATGACATGATTCCTAGTATTATTTATCTTACAGCTCATCATCTTAAAATTCAAACTAATAATCAATGTTGAGTACTTAAATTTTCACTTGGAATGACCTTACAATGTTTACATTCTCGACGATCTCTTCTTCTTATGAGAAAATAATCAATTTATGTTTTATTAATTCCATTCTTATAAGTAATAACATGTCCATCTCTTTTCTTAAATAAAGTAATAGCAAAAACAAATCAAACGCTAAAGCAAAATCTATGGTTCTACCTTCTTCATTAATCACTCCAAAACCTTAGCCACCATGAATATTTCTAAAATCTTCTACCACTCTACCAATATGTCCATTTAAATCTCCTCCTATAAAAATTTTTTCTTCAACATGTATCATTTGTATTAGTTTTTTAGAATCTATATCTAAACCTACTTGAGGAGCATAAGCACTTGTAACATTAAAAATCTTAGTATCAACAACAATCTTAAGGGATATAATTCTATCACCAATTATATTAATTTTTACAATATTATCTTTCAAACTCTTATCTATGTTTACACCTACACTATTTCTAGTCGACTACCACATAAATTGGGTGGTATATATGTAAATGTCCCTCAAAAAGTAAAAGAAAAAAACTTTGACACCACTCACGCTCCCGCTATTCCTTCAAGAAGGACTCTACTCTCTTCTTTCACGAAGAGAAAGACTGCTCTTCTTTCGGAAAGAAAAGAGAAAATGATAAAAAAAAAATTATTGCATAATCGCAGGTTAAACGTCCAACTGTGCGTCGGCATGCGCACAGTAACCAATTTAACGGGTGATTGTGCCTAAAAACAAAATTTTATTTTTTAATACCGTGAACCTTAATTTTATTTACATGAGTGCTAGGTTTTTAAATTTTGTCGAGTAGCAAGATCCTCCAATCCGGAAAAATATACTAAAGTTCTAGATTTGCATGCATCATTCAAAAAGAAAGTAGATGTTTCCTTCAAGATATTAACAACAAAAAAACAATGGCTAGCAAATTTTGAATATGACACTTGTGAAATCTTAACAGTTTTAATAAGGAAATATGAAGTTTGACATGACACAGACATGTGAGAGAAATAATGCACATTAAATATCAAAAATATCATGCAACAAGAATGAACAAAAACTCAAAGCATACAGAAAAAAATTACAACAAAGTTTAATCTGGCAAGGCTCACACCAAGCGAAAATAAAGCATACAACAATTTAGGTCAAAGCGGGCAAAATTCAAATGAAGTGCTTCATCATATCTCAAAGTAATTATAATAACCTTACAAAAATTTTCAAAGCATGGCCATAACAGTAAATGCTAACAAGCTCATAAAGTATGTTTAGCAGATAAAATAAAAATAATTATGTTTAGAAAATATAATACAAATGAGAAGTTTCTTTAGAAAATACCAACAACCCTATCAAAAATAGTTGATGCACTCCGTCACTGAATTCACCTACTAAAGAGCTCAATTTCACTCAATTAGTACTCTGCAATCTAACATAGATAACAAATTTTAACTACAACTTCTAAAAAAATCTCAATATTTGTTGTTGAACCTAAGAATTGTTTAGTTGCAAGTATTTAGAATATGGGCATATTTCAAATACAGTGTAAAGTAAATAACAAATATTAAAAAAAATTCAAGAACTTATTATTTTAAGCTTGGTTAAGAGTAAAATAAATTTAAATATTTTTATAAAAACCTTATCTTAATTTATTAGAATTAAATAAAAATGACACTCAATTGGACACAATGGAGAAGAAGGATTCACGTAGCCAACCCCACTATAAACTCTTCTTGTTGTTGTTATTGTAGTATTAATACATATTTTTAATAAAGCAAGACGTAGATCGAAGGAGACCAGATTGGTAATGATGAATAGGATCAGCATGGTGGTAGCAATGGCATTGCTATGGAGCCGATTGGCTAACAATAATGTAATGTAATTAATCCAAAATCATATGTAGTTCTTTGTTATCTTTTATGTAATCTAAATTTGAAGTTCACATTCGACTTCTTGAGAGATGGTCATGACAGGAAAGAAAAAAATAAGAGGAAATTAAAAGTCATTGAACGAGAGGAAGAAAATTTTGCATGAGGGGAAGTCAATTTTAAGGTAAAAATTTCCATTGGTAGTTAGTTTATGCCGAAATTAAGTTTTATTCAAGAATCATATAATCAAATAAAGTTGGTATTTCTAGAAGATTTAAATAAGGAGGCAAGCTCAAGGCAAGCATAGGAAAGCTATTCATTGTGAGGCTAGTCCAACATCTAAAATAATATATTCATTTGCTAAATAAAAAAGTAAATTATATGTAGGGCACTAGGGAAATAATTGTTATTGCATTTTATTATATAATATTTGTTGTATATTTTTATTTAGATATTATTTTATATTGAGCATAACTAATACAGTCATCCTGATTTAATGATGCAAATGAACACATATTTAACTTAAATTTACAGTATTTCATAGAATTACAATTGAAAATACAACTTGATTATTATTATATGGCAGATTGTACTTCTTGTGCATATTGATAATGTAATTGTTGAAGTTATATTAAACTTAAGAAATAAAAGCAAGTGAAAATGATTATAGTTGGTAATATTGATAGAGAGGATGTCATACTTATCGTGATAGGTGGACAAAAAATGTATCGATAACCTTAAAAGAAAAGGCAAGAGTTTTGATAAGATGTGCCCTGATGGGTAAATGATTGAATTCCCAACTCTTTAAATTAAGGTTGGAGCAGAACAATTAGTATTAGGGGGTCTTTGATAAATTAAAATGTTAGAACGACCAATTTTCATCAGCAACTTATGTTTTAAAAATTGGGTGATAACCCAATAAAAAAAATAATTCAAAGCTCATCCAAATATAATATGACACTTCTAAGACAAAGAAAGTGTAAAATAAAATGAAAGAATTGTCAGTAAAAGTATTATTATTATCAACGCTTCTTATATTGCATTTAAATTATATTTTTTGCACATTTAAGTATTTAAGAATGTATATTATTATTATTATTATTATTGTTGTTGTCGACGTCGTCGTTGCTATTCAATGTTTAAAATAGCACAATAGTGTAGTGAGGTATTTTTAGGCTGTGTGATGAGACGTAAGCTCGAGATAATTGAAGGCATATTCCTCAAAATTAACAAATTGCATAAAAATTAATATATTAAGTTGAAAGTATATCATCAAAGATAACATATTAATATCATAACCTATTAATTTATTAAAAAGCAATATATTAATGTCCTTATATAACAGAAATAATAAACTGTCCAAAGCAAAGAACAGCATGTCAACATCCAAATATAAATAATTAAATATAAATGATAATTATACAAATATCAAAAATAAGACATAGTAGCATAATAATTAAAAATAAATTCAATACAAATAATCTCTCTCATTCCCACTATCCTTCATAGAAATAAGAACATAACAAGTCATTAATGTTAGAATTTTTAAATTCAAAAGTTTTCATCATTCTTGTTACTTAGTCTTCTTTGGAATCATCGGCGTAACAAATTATTTTCTATCTCATTTTATTCTCAATTATATTCATATTAGTTTTCATCATCTTATCTCTTAATAAGTCTTCGATAGAGTCATCGACATAAAAATTTATTCTCTCTCATTTTATCCTAAATTATATTTGTATTCTCTAATTTATCCTATTCATCTTAAATTTCAATCATCTTCCTCTTATTTAACTAACATTGATATTTATGAGATTTTAAAATAATGACAATATTGACAGTAAAAACCCAATTACATCCTCAATTTTATAATATATATGAAAACAACGAAAGTTATTAAGTTATTTTTTATTTATAATTAGTTTAATGAAAATCATATATCTAATTGTGCACACCTCACAAGAACTGAGGCGAGGTGCACATTAAGATGAGCCTCATATCATGTGAGGGGTAAGCCACAAGTTGCATTTAATGAGGCGCAAGCCTCATTACGAATTTTTCAACAAAGCATTGACATGGGCCTCATATTGCACAATTTTAAACCAGGGTTACTCATGTAGCACTAATCAGGATATCAGCTAAATAACATCAGTTGATCTTTACCGAGCCTTCCGAACCAAAACAAGTGGGCAAGCCCAAGTTATTCCGTCATCCCTCATTTCTATGGAAGCTTGACTTGTTTTAAAAGCTTAACGTAAAATAAGATACGTTGCAATTTTGGGCTGTCTTCTATCACTTAAATGTAATTACCAAGATCAACTGCATGTTGAGCATTGGTTAACGAAGTATGAATTATCCATTCACTGGCACATTTCCCAAGGCATATGCTATTTAAATACCAAAACTCGATTTTCCACATTATTCAGTGAAGAAAGAGCCTTAAGAATTCTCTAAAATCCCTCAACAAAAACCTCTTAGGTAAGTGAATTCCAACAAAAAAATGGAAATTAATTCTTTTTATTTCCTTCGTAAAATTGTTCAAACAAAACGGGAAATAGAACATGGAATTTAAAGTATTTAAAGTTAGTAGAACTCAAAATCATTATCGACATTATGCCCAAGTTGAAATAGAGCAGATTAGGAAACCCCGGTGGATGGTTTCTTCTCTGTTCAAAGATGCTTCGAAACCAACAGCCAGACAAGCACTTTAAGACAAAAAACAAAAAAATAAATAAAAATTAAATAGATAGCTAAATAAACCTCGAAAGAGATACAGCAGCAACTCTGCGAGGCTGGGTGATTGCGATGGCTCCAGATCGAGTGTATCCTCTCCTGTGTAGAATCTGAGACAGCTGAGTGCTCTTTCCGGAGCCAGTTTCTCCAATAATCACGACGACGGGATTCTTCTCCACAGTCTCCACAATCTGATCTTCAAACTGAAGAATCGGTAGGACCGCCATTAACCGAGATCGAGCGGAAAAAGTAGCGGATACGGAATTCAACCTGGCGTCTCTAAATGAACGAGAGGCAGTCGGGGTTCTAAACTTTAATTTTGGAATAATTAAATAGTGAGCATAAAGAAATATTATTATTAACAAATCAAATATGTGTGTGATTTTTTTGAACTATGAAAATGGTGTATTTACATCTACCAGATTAAATAATTGTGAATTTAATAAAAATGAGAAATATGGGTTGGAGTTTTATCATGACTTTTGATATTTGAGTGAGAATTTGAAAAATGGATGAAAGAGGGTGTTTTATTTATAAATAACAATATTTTGAGTATCTCCTCTTTAATTTTAAATGCTAAAGCGAGCATGATATTTTTTACATTACTCTACAAAATATGTTTGGAAATTTAATTGTTTTAAATATTCATAGCATTTTTATCAACAATATAGGATGAAAAATTTAATTGTTTTAAATATTCATAGCATGTATGTATATATATATATGAATTTTAAGTTTTGGGGGATGAAAAATTTTCTAAAAGAACTTATAAGTTTATTTGTTCACAATTGTACTTCAAATAAATTTGATTTTGATTTGAAAAATGATAATGTATATGAAGTTATATTAGGGAAGTAAAATTTTGATTTTAGAAATGAGTAAAAGAATTTAATTAAAATTTATAGTAAAGAAGAAAAACTTAAAGTTAAAAATTTTTTAACGTGGAAAATGTTAAGTATTGTGTACCTATCTTTAGTATGAGAAATTATATTTTTGAAAAATGTAGAAATTTATACTTTTATTTTCAATACTTAAATTTATTTTATCAACAATATAAGTTGCAAGGAGTCAGATTCAACCCATAACTGATCAAGCAAGCAAGATCTGGCTAAGTTGAGGGCCCAGAAAACTGCTTGACATTCTGCCTCAAGTGAGTCAACAGCCTTGATTGGAGATTGGAAATATAAGATGCATTTCCCCTCATGGTTCCTAAATACCCCACCAATGCCTGCAGACTGGGATTTATGGCTGCCATCTATGTTAATTTTGATCCAACCAAGCTTTGGGAGAGTCCAGCAGATAGTCACAACTTTGGAAGTTTGAGGCTTGAGAAAAGAAACAATCTCCAACACAGTCTTATACTTTTTAAAGTTGATCAGTTTTTGAATAAAAGC
>NEWO01000596.1:370145-405191 GCA_003013225.1 Phalaenopsis aphrodite | reverse complement strand
AGTCCAGGCCTTTGCTACTTGATTAATAAAATCCCCATGCATTGACCACATGTTCAGATATCTAAATTTGGCTTTAGTTTTAGAAGAGGATGAAGATATTTGATAAGTAAGGGTCTATGATCAGACCCACTCATAGCCAAGCGTTGGACAGAAGTATGTAGGAACTCTCTAAACCAAATGTCATTTACCAGAAATATATCAAGCCTCTCCCAAATCTTCCCCCTTCTCCAAGTAAATTTAAGGCCCTTAAACCCCAAATCAAAAAGACCAGCAGACTGAATGTTGTCATTGAATGTGTTAATTAGATTAATATCATGAGATCTCCCACCCTTCTTCTCACTAGGTGAAGAGAGGCTGTTGAAATCACCCCCAACTAACCAGAAATCCCTTATAGAGGTACTGAACTCTTGTAATTGTTGCCATAGGTCCAGTCTAGCAGTTGTTTTACAGCCAGCATAAATGAAGGTAGCAAACCCCTGGTAGTATTTGAAGTTGAGCTGCAAATGGATGAATTGGTCTCCTTCTTTAAGAACAGTGCATAGGACTTCCTTTCTGCAAAGAAGCCAAATTTTACTGTTAGTGTTTATAAGAAGCTGAAAGCCAGGGAATTTCCTCACAAATCTATTAACATTTTTAGTGACCATTGGTTCAAGTAGAGCAATGATCCAAGGTTTGTACATCCTGTTGAGAGCAAGGATTCTATTAAGGGATTTAGGATGTGCAAGTCCCCTAACATTCCAACAGATTAGATTCATTAACCAATAGATGTGGATTTCCCTCTTCTCCTAGTTCTAATAGAGCTAGAAGAAAGAGGGGGGGCATCCTCTAAAGAAGATGAAGAGGAGATTAGGTTCTTTAATTCCAGAGGCATTTTCTTCTTTTTTATTTTTTGGACTTGCCAGCCAGCTTCAAGATTCCTGGCTAATTGCAAAATCAAAGGGTCTTCCTCTGGTAGCTCAATAACTATAGTCTCTTGATTAGCAGGAAGTGTAGAAAGATCAGTACAGAGAGTTTGTTCAATTTGAGTAGAATGTGGCATAAGGTGGAGGTGCTCAGTTGATGATTCATGATTTAATTGGGGATTGGGTACCACACTCTCTTGTGCCATAGCTTGGGGTAGCTCTTGTTCAGTATCATCATGGGCATTTGTCCGAGGCACTTCAGGCACATTAACAGCACAATCAGCAGCAGTAGGTAATTCCTTGTCCTGTGGTGCAATCTCCTCAAGTTGATGTCTGGGGATCTTCCTTCTAAGGTTTGGATGGAGCCTGAAGCATCTCTCATCAGTGTGGCCAAACATATTGCAATGATGGCAATAGTAAGGTCTTTGTTCAGCTATGATTTTCTGCCAGTAGCCATTATGCTCAGTGCCTAACCATATTTCCTCCACAGCTGGTAGAGTAATATTTCTTTCCACCAAGATTCTGGCTACAGAAGGTCTAGATAAGTTGAAAGTGGGGCCATCCAATTTCAAAGGCTTTCCCAAAGCTTTGCCAATATTGAAAAGAACTTTGTGGTTGAAAAAGTGTCGTTTAAGTCCAGGTAACTTAAACCATATGGGGACAATGGGAAGTTCTTTATTGGGATCAAACTCAGGAGTCCACTTTAAAAGCTTCATTGAAATTCCTTCAATCAAGATGGATTGTTTGGAGAAAATTCTAGCATAGTCTTCCTCCCTTGAGAGATTAATAAGGATGTGTCTGCCATCAAGTAGGCCTACTTTCCAAGCCCCTTTGAATTTCAGTCCATCAAAAAATCTTCTCACAGATTCCATCTTTGGATGGCCAAGTTGGAATTTACCAATTAAGGTGAATTTTTGACATTCAGTTAGACCATTTAGGTCCACTTCTGTAAAATAGATTGCCAATTTCCCACCTTTCTTGCATATTGGTTTGAAAAGAGGGTCATGACCCTCATGATATTCTTGAGGAAAAACCAAATCATCAGGATTCTGCACTATCTCCTGACCTTTCCCCACAATGTCAGCAAAAGTGGCTTTGGCCCACTGAATATTGGTGGAAATGTCAATATGAATTGGGTCTGACATCACTTAAGGGGTATATCAGAGATAGATTAACCCAAAGCAGTCCTCAGCAAGTGAAAAACCATAAGAACTCAACCTAACAGCAGGTAGAAAGCTCCAAGCAAACAACCAAATAAAGGGAAGCAAAAAACACTATGAGGCTAAGCAATAGACAGTAAAAAAGAACCTTTTGAAATATAGAAAAAGAGAAAGATAGTGGACCCTGAGATGTCCAAACTTTCAGTGGGATGCCAAAGCTAGACCAACCCCACAGTAAGTAGAAGACAAACAAAGGCAAAACTATGGGCAAAGCAATGGAACAGTAAAAGTTTAAAAAACCAGAACCCGGGAAGGTGTAAAAGCTATGAGAGTAGTAGAACTTGCAATGACCAGTGATGAGATGAGAGAAATCTAGTTGAAAGCAAAAGGTAGCAAGGATTAGGCCATTTACAACAGCAAGTTAAGCCATTGTGCCGAAACCCTAGTAGAGCAACAGAGGGAACAACCGCCACCCTTCATCTCTATGTCCTATATATATATATATATATATATATATATATATATATATATATATATATATATATATATATATATATATATATATATATATATATATATATATATATATAATCAAACTGATCACATATCTTTCAAAGTTCAGATGAAAGAGCATTACACTTGAAGCTATGTATCTATCCCAAAAGATAAACACAAGAATTGAGGGTGAGACTTGATCAAATAAACTAAGAAATATATGACATTTGTTTGGTCTGCAAAACTATTTATGTTGATCGACAAGTTCCCCTATTTAATACGAAAAATTAAATAGGGTTTGTATTAAGCTGAGTTTGTTAAAGTTTCCTGTAAAGGTAAGCCCTTATAGTTAATTACATCTTAGATAACTAAAGTCACCTAAGAAAACTCTCGATGAAAATCATGGGATATTATCTTCAAGGAGTTCAAAGGATATGACTTTTCAAAGAGATCAGACAAAGTGGTGTGGAAGGGCAATGACTCAAATTTGGAACATTTTATTTATAGAATCCAAAAGAAGAAGAACTAGAGGATGTCACAGATCCTGAGGAGATTCTCGGTGACTTCCTAAGCTGTCCTACTGTTTGGCTTCAATTTAGAGGAGAAATATTTAAGTGTCTTATTTTGCCAATTTTATTAATTAGGGTTTACATTCGTGTGAAACGATCACACAAATAGCCTGTAAGATATGAGGATTTAGGACGTTACGAACGACAACCTCGGAATCCTAAAGCGAGTTAGGGCTTATATCGTATAGCAGAGCCATACAAAGGCCTAAAGAAAAGTTGAGGATTTATGTCACACTAGGCAGACGACCTCAAATTTTATGGCTTGTTATTTAATTTAAGGAATGATTTAGCTGGTGTAGACATGTTTTGTTGTTGAAGATGATCGTGCTGTCCACAATGCTGGCTCCAAGCTCCTCGTCGTTGCAAGTTTAAGTTTTCTAATACGTCGAGTCTTGATGTCAAATCAAATGTTCCTCAAGGTTATGGTTATTTAAATATTATGGGGGGATGTTAAAGTTGATTAGAGCGACACCGGCTAAGATTCTACGATTCCTTCACTCCGGTGCCACTATTTTCTTTCAGATTTACTTAGTCCAAATGAATTTACTAAACTCAACTTAATGAGTTTCATACTTTCATTTAAACCGCGGGAAATCTCGTTAGCAAACGTAGGTTACCTCTTCCGAGGGATTCTCGATCATCCGATAGAGACGTTTTAATTTAGTTGCAATTTTTTTGTTTTGTTTGTGATTAAATTTTGAGTTGTTTTATATTTTGATTGTTGTGGTGGTGAATTTTATCTTGTTTTAATTTCTTAATTTTGTTTTGGTTTCAGTGCTGTGGTTATCCTAAAAGTTTCAGTTTTGACATGCAGAGTAACTTTGTTGTTTAGCATACAAGTTTAAAAGTAGGAAATAAGAGGTATATATAAATAAAAGTAAATTGCAATTTAATAATTTAAAAGTGTACATGTCAATTCTTCCCGTTCCTCCACCTGAAAGATCAGTACTTGCAAAACATATGTATAATTTTGCATGAAAAGAAGAGACCACATGTTTGAAGTATGTCTACCAGATCCTATATCATACCCTTGTAGGTCCAATTTGTTCATCTCTGGAGATTATTCTATTAAGCAAATCATAATAAGTCCAAGTGTCCTCTGAGATTCCCAAAAGATTATGAAGAGTTCTGGGTAATACCCTAGACATTTCAGGGTCCCTCAAATCGTCTCGAGTTAATTTTCGTCTTATTATGTTTGTTATATGGTTCACCCAATCCATACCCTTATACTCAATGAACCTTGATATTTTGATTAACTCTTTAAGTGGGGTAATTATCACATGATGTTTCACTTACGAATTATACGGATGAATGCCCTTAGGGGCAATTTGGCTTAATTAAGGGACTTAACCGGTTTGATTTTAAGGATGGGTTTGTAGTGTTAAAAAAATTTTCAAATTAATTATAGGTCATTTTCTAAACCTCATTAGAAAAGATTTTGATCAAACCTAATTCACTACTAAGCACTTAAAACTTAATGGGTAAATTTGTAATTAATTTTAAGAAAATTTAAATATTTATACTATTAATCCTCATCAAAAATCATAAATCATTTTAAAACCATTGATTGGGGTTTTAAGTTAGTGGATTATAATCTTCCAAAGTTGAACCCCTCACCTTAATATCTTCCTATTTAATTATTCTTCCAAATTTCATCAATTTGAAAAATTACAAATTCATCCTTAATGAGACCAAAGTGAGATTGGTTGGTACCATTTATCCCTTTCATGTTTCAATCATCAATGCATGTCAATCAAGCTCATTCATTACCCATTTACCCTTTGGTTAGCCTAAATATTAATTAAGGCTTAAATTCTGAAATTAACATTTTATCTTTAAGGTCTTAACACCTCATAATTCATTAACTCAAACTCAAATGACTTTAAAATTTTTATGTTACCCCACTCATGGATTAATTAAAACATCAGGGGAGAAAATGTGATTTTTCTGAATTTAATTAATTTTATAATTATTTTAATGCAAAAAATAAGGATTTTCAATGAAAATTTAATAACTCAACCTAAACAAAACTTTTGTCCTTGAGAAAATCATTGGAGGTTCACTTAAGTCAGAGAACCACTAGGACCAATTTTCATGATTTTTAGAGATTTAATTTAATTATTAGAATTATTTGTTTGTTTTCAGTATTAATTAAATATAAAATATTAATTAAATGGAAATTAAGTTTTATATTTTTCTCATATTTCTCTGGGTTTAGGAAACCCAAAAAAACAAATTTCATATTTTTGTGATTTATATTTTAATTATTATAATCATATTTTCGTTCGTTTTTCTCTTTTTTTATTTTAAAAGGAGTCGCCAACTTATCGATCGTCGTATACTTTCCTTATTCGAAATAAATCTCCCTCTCGAATCATATTAGTGATTCGAAGAGGAGAGGAACCAAATAAGAGAGACATACAACAAAAAGACAAACAAGAGAAAAAGTAAAACGTGGAGAGTCTACGTGTGATAAACCTCACAATGACAGGTCATGAATGTCCGCCCAAACAAGATTAGACAAATGCACCTTAAACTAATATCCGCGAAAGAAGTATCTATGTAGACTACCCATAACTAGAGAGGCAGATGTATGTACTTGTTCTGGGGTCAAGAGTACACCAGAGGAACGTGTTCCTACTAATTAATTACATCTTGGGGGATACCCAAAAATACTCTCGATAAAAGGAGTTTCGCTTTATATTATCATAGACCTGGGGTATAGAAAATTAAAGGAAGGTTATTCAGTGTGGGAACAATCCCAATTCTTTAAAGCTCACGCTAAGCAATCGAGCAGAGAGTGAGTCTCTCACATCCCAAGTGGGCAGCGGCTAATCAACACACGTGGCCCACAGAATAACCTAAATCATCTTGAAGAGAATATCCCAACACATCAAAACACTCCTGGGTCAAAGGGTAGAAGACAAATCGTCATTTCTCAAATGGGTGGCAGCTCATCAGTATCGGGCCGTTAAGGTGATATCAACAAAGTCAAGGAGCAATATGACTCAACAAAAAGGAAGGTAAAGTGATTCTAAAAGGTAGAGGTGACTGGGTCAGGGTACCACAGACCTGTCATCCACAGCTACTAGGACCCTAAGTCTACCTGGTCGTGAATGTATCTAGCCAACACGTCCTGAGATCCCCGGTCATCAATCTGTGAATTGCGTAGTCCACGGGAACCTCGGTAGCCCTAAGGTCAAAGGAAGGAAACTCTATCGTATGACTACAAGCTGGAGCTCCAAGAGGTGGGAACTATACCTGCCGAAGTGGCAAGGAAGCCTCAGGAAAGAAGAGAAAATGGTGGTTCAGCTACAAAGCTGGAAACACTCCAACCAAAAGGACTTATACCTCGTCTGGGTCGGGGAGCATTTTAACACCTTAGGCGCACTAGACAATCACCTATATGAAGGTATGCTGGGCCAGTCAGGTTGGAGAAGTACGGTGACTTCTCCTCGGAACATGCAAATATGAATGCAGTTATCTAGAGCGGTCATAAGTATTATGGAGGCCTTATTGACATATGCAGGAACGTAAATGTTGCAATTTTTAAATCCTGAATATTTTAATCCTAAATTTTAATTATCTTGAATATTTTATTTAGGATTTTGTAGAAAATTAGGAATTTAAGTCTTGAAGAACCTATATTTCATCGTGAAATCACAGATAAGCCACAAAAAGAAACAAGGAAAACACATGCAAGTGTAGACATGCAACATGATGCAAAAGTCAAAACAAGCCAAATTAAAATGATAAATAGACCGGTGCCGCTGGGTCGGCAACATATCACAGAAATGAAAAAGGCGGTCGGACTCCGCATATACATGCCCGTTCCTAATTTTATACATCAATATAAAATGTAGAATTAAGATAAGGGGCACGAGCATTTGCTCCTGGTCCCCTCCACGTGGTTTCCGCGCTAAAGTCTCGGAACCCGTGCCTGTATCTTATTTCTACTACAGGACTCTCCTAGACTCTAAAAGTACATAGAAAAAATAAAAGACTCAATCCTGCATGGAAACAAGTGTTAGCGGGAAAACTTACATGCATATAACGTATCATGAGTCATGCCTTATAGGTGGGGGAGCTAAATAGCACCTGCAAGCAAAATGGTCAGAAATCATCACATGCTCCCCCATAGCGGTACCTGTATGTGTGCATAAATAGGCATGACCCTTTGCAGAAGAATGCCCTAACACATTACCATACATATGCAACATTCAATCACACCATAAGCATAATGCAAAAGAAAGATGTCTGACTAGGGCAACCAATCCGACAGAGAACAATAGTCAAACATCAAAAAGACTACATAGCACCCTAAATCCTAGCCTAGCACACCATCTAACGAAAAGTACATCAACCTAGTATCTAAGTGCAGGGTAAGTATGGGTATAGTATGACTTTGATTGGGTCGCCATACCAGCCCCATCCTAAAGATCCAAAGGATCTAAAGGGTGTCACGAAAAGTGGTTACACAAGTTAGATCTATTAGATCTTTAGCACAGTCATACTCGTGTCAATCCCGATGAATTAACTCGCATTGCTCACCAAGATCAACCTAGCAAGAAATGCTCGTTAAGACATCGCGACTAACACAAGTCACTCTTCTAACAAGTAGGACAAGCCGTCGAGGAATGGGCAAAAAAACAATCATGTAGAAAGCCCACATTGTGATTGCTCGACTGAAGTACAGAGCAATCACAATGGACGCCCAAAAGAGCGAACGCACACCATACAAATGAATGTAAGGATATTACTTGCAACATGACACACACAAACGGGATGTATCGGTAAAACATGCTATCTATAAAGAGGAATTACACTTGCCCGATGACCCGGAGTGTCATGCAACTAGCAGACACCAACTATAAATGAGTTTGCATCGAGTAAAAAAATACCTATAAAGTGGAATTACACCTTACCTGAGAGGCACTGGTTTGGTCTGTTTTGTCATTCAATGTTGTTTCGGACCACTTTTTCGACGATCGAGCCAAAAAATGATAATTTGCGCATTTTAAGCTCGCCTAGAAAGATGTGGTGAGATGGACGTCCTCCTTAGATAAAATCAACGCCCCAAAAACAATCACGCGGCCTGTTTCGTCGTTCGAGATCATATGGACAACCTTACTGGTGATTGGGCCAATTTCTCACGTGACGCGGCGCACAATATTCGTTGAACCGATCAGAGACGTCCGATGAACTGAATGCCGACCGACATTCGCCTAAGCAAAAACCAAAGTCTAGCCAAACGACCCCGACTACGTGCCCCTCAACACGCGCCGGTGGGTCTCTAACGAATGTCTCGAGCTACAGGTGACTTATTTGCACGAAGTGTTACCCCGATACACTTATGTGGACATCCCATACATGTGACATAAAAAAAATGATGCCAACAAATCATTTTAATGGAAAATTAAAGAAAATTTATTTTAAGCCTTTAAAAATTAATATTTTGACTTAGAAAATTAAGAAAATTATTTTAATTGGTCTCAAGTGATGAAGAAGTCAAATGTGATATTTTAGTGTGTTTTTATAATTATTTTTTTTATTTTTAATTAATTTTAAATTATTTAAATGCTTAAAAATAGCTTAGAAATGAACTATTTATTTTAATTATACTTTTATTTTTCTTAGGTTCCTCTAGTCATAAAAAGCTCTCAAAATCAATTTGGTGATTTTTTGAGTTGTATTTTAATTATTATAATTATTTTAGTATCAAAAATATCATTTCACTTAATTAATCCATTTTAGTGGTCAAATTAACTCCAATTGACTTGAAATTTTTTATGGGGAGCTCCCTAATATTAAATTATAGCGGAGAATGATTTTTATTCCATTTAGATTTATAATTACTCCAATTTAATTTTATTTCATTTTTGGGGGTTGGTGACAATTAGGATTATTTTTAATAAGTTAAACCAAGTTTATATTTTTCCTAGGGTCCTCTGACTACAGTAACCTAACCAAAACAAGTTTTGTATTTTTCTGATAATATTTTAATTATTATAATTATTTTATCAAAATAGGCATGACGGACTTGAAAAATAGAGATCTCTACCTAGTGATCTCCCTTGACCATGGAAAAATCAATGAAGATATCTCATGACAGAGAGAACCAAAACCCAAAAAATTAAGTCATGGTGAAATGTCTATGCAAATGGAGAATCCAAAAAACAAATACATGATTTAATTAATTAAAAATCATACATGTATCAAACAAATATGAAACCATTTCCACATTGTTCTCCTCTGTTCACTAAGCAAAATAATATTTTTATTTTATTTTTATAATTTTTCTACACCAAGATATGAATTTTTAAAGTTCTGGCCATTTAAATAAATCAAATAAAACCCTATTTTTCTACTTATCCATCGCATCATCATACGCGTTGAACTGACACATGTCTCCACAGTCGTCCTTCACATATCAAAGCGCCATCTGACCGCATCAGGACCGTCCATTCAATACACGCTCAATTGGACGGTTCTCCATCATCGTCCCTAATGGACCAAACCCGCGAGCCTTCTAATTTCAAGCCTTAATATCTCTCTCGATACTCAACCAAATTAAGTGTGGTTTCCTCCTATCGACTCTTCTCTACTAGGAAAACATATCCATATGGTTAATCAAGCCTTAAATTAAGTCTATAAACATGAAGAATTAAAATAAGCTCGGTTTAAGGGGAGAGTTCAATACCTTTGTTTGGTGTGGCTGGGTGACAACAACTTTATATATGCTTAAAAATATAAGTATCTAATACTGCTGCTAAAAGATTTAATTCCTCAGTAACTGTACCAAAACTTAATAACAGTTATAGATTCGATAAAGATGGATGTATAAAATATTCAATAATTGTAAAGTCACACTTATCAACGCAAGTATACGTATCGCTCAGGTAATATAGGGCTCTAATGAAGTCCTAGATATCGATCCCACAGGGAGTAATATTAGAACTACAAACTAAGATTTTAGAAAAAACAATACTTTAATCTCAACAATGGAATTCAATTTGCTTATCTGTCACTAATAGACAATTGAAATAAATATGTAATTTTAATAACTATTAAATAACTAATTATATTAATGAAGGGTCTAATGTGATATTCAATATATAAGAAAGCATTCTTCTTCTTGGCAAGAAATTATATGAATAGAGAAAGTGAATCAGTTCAATTTGTATTGTGTCAAATAGGAGCATACATATTCTTTACCCTTTGGTCCAGGCATAAAGAACATTGACTAATCCTACACTTGTTTACTGAATTTGCGGCTAGGCTGGGAGGATACCGACTCTTACTTTGGAGCTCCCACGTTCCCCTCGCCTGAGGGCTAACATCTACACTTCAGCACCCAAACGATAGGACCAAATTGGAGATTTTAGTCTGTCACTCCAATTCTATGCCCGATAATTTTATTTTCTTATTTATTTGCACTCAATTTCTAAGGGTTTTGACCTCCCTGAATCTTTGATGTAATCTTCACTTTAGTTGTAAAACTCAACATATTTTAACAAATCAATTGGCCAGATTGAAAGTAAATTAAGACCGAAGTGAAAAGATAATCACAATTTCTTAAACATTTTCATGGCTTCACCAATTCAAATCACCATTTCACAAATCTCAAGTCAAGGAGAAAGACAGAGAAAACTACTCAGACATCATGGGAAAAACACGACAAAACTCGAAATTCATATATAAAAGCAAAGTCATACAAACTACAACAAGTAAATAAACTTATCTCTAATTTCTCTCCAAGAAAACTCTTCGAAGTTCCTCTGAATCTCTTCCTTTATTTATAGCACACAAAATTCTTCTTTGAAGTGGCAAGGAGGAAAAAATCACTCACTTTCCCTCCACTCTTACAATCTCTCGAAGAATTCCCCACAATTTAGACTCTCTACCAAACACTAATGGAACCTCTCCAACCTTCAGGACCTTTCTAACATCCAGGACCTCTCTAATTTTTGGCCAAAATCTTTTTTTGAAGTTGTGGATGAGCTTTCTCAAGAGTTGCCTAAACACCCCTCCAAAATTCATCCTCATCCAAAGCCTGGTTGGATATAACCGCCGAGCTCGCCGTCGGTGGCTCGAGGGCGCCATCGGCGGGCCTTCTAAGTGAATTAATTCTGGGTTCTCGGGAAAATCTCACCGTCGGCGCCGTTGGGCTCGCCGTCGGCGCCCTAGTTCAAATCTTCACATTTTGGTCCTTTTCGCTCCAGATTCACTCCTTTTTGCATCTTTTTGCTCCAATGACCCTAATTCATCATTCCTGCAATAAAACATAAAAAATACATTTCTTTAAAGTACAATATCATCAAAAACAGTATAAAATATATATGAAAATCTCAACATATTTTCCTTTGGTCACTGGGTGCTTCGAGAAGCTTGAGTTCAGTCTAGAGAGCTCCTGGATGAAGCCTCAAGCTGTTATGAATTTTCTAGGTACGATTTTGATTAAGGCCGATTTGGGTTGTTGATCAAAGTATATGTTAGGGTGGTCTGGTGATGAGGCTTTTATGGCAAATCTTCTTCTCTCACTCAGAGGAAAGTGTGGGTGCAATTAATTTGACTTTGGTGGAGTTTAGAGGGATGTCCTATTTCAGACTTGATTTTGAGCTTCAAAATTGAGCTTAAGTAGTGGGTTTGAGGGCTGGAGGATGGTTGGATTGAACTCAAGGGGTCTTGAAGAAGCACTACGAACAATTTGACAGAGTCTCCCTAAAGAATTTCAAGCTCTCCCCCCTTGGCCGTGGAGGGTGAGTTTAAATAGAGGGGGACGTGGTGGCTCTCAGCCCAAGCTGAGGTGGCTGGGGTGTTGTTTAGGTGAAGGGCAGAAAGGCTCCAATGTCTATTTGGGTTGGTGCCACTTAGATGGGTTCAATTTTGGGTTTTGGCCAAATGAGCTCTCTTGGCCATGGTGTTTTCCAGCAGCCAAGGTGGCTGACCGGTCAGGCTTAGGTCACCATCCCACTGAGGATGATCAATGGTGGGCTAATGTGCATCCAATTGGGTTTGTGCATGGGTAAGGGTGATTAATTGAAGTGGAAAGGGCTTTGGGCTAGGTTAGGTCTAGATTGGGTTTAGCTTCATTGGAATGGGTTTGAGTGGCATCTTATGGCTAACCAAAGTCAGATGAGCCAGCTGAAATAGTGTGGAGAAGTCCCCATCCAAGTACAATTAGGCTTAACCATGGTTTAGGGGAAACATGAGAAGGGTTAGCCACTTTTAAGGGATTCACTAAAGGGGCTCCTTCTTTTGCCACTTTGGGCATGGTGAGATGGCAAAGGCTTACATGGCTAACTTATGGCTTTGGAATGGGTTCATGGCTTCCCTTTGGCTTGGTGAATTTGCATGAAAAGGGTTTTTTCGATTTATGGGGTATTTTGTGGAGTTTGTCATGAAGCTTGATTTGGTGTGATGCAATTATGAATTTCAAGTAGTATGGTTTGGTTTAATCAATTGGATGATGGGAAGAAATTTCATGTCATGTGGGATTTGGATTTGGGCTTTTGGAATTAAGTGTGGTGAGGTTGGCTTTTAAAATTAGGGGTGAATTTGGGCTAAAGTTTGAGTCAATCAAATGTTTAATTTAGTGTAGGGAGATGTCATGAAAAGTTTTGAAAAGGTCTCAAGTGATTTTGAATTGAATTGGAAGGCCAATTTGGGGTTTTGGACATAGGTTCAAAATTGGGGCTTGCAATTAAATCAAATTGGGCTTGGGTTTTGTTTAGATTAGGATTATGAATATTAAATTTTGATTTGGAATTGAAATTGAGCAAAATTGGGCTCAATTGAGTCAAGATTGAGGCTAATTTGCTGAAATAGGGTCTTTAAGGGCAATTTTGGGCTTTTGGTCAAATTGGGTCAATGTGATGGTTCAAAATTGAAAATGGGAATATTTGGGATGATTTTGGAAATTTTTGGAATTTTTGGGTGATGAGGGGTTTCTTTTGGTAATTTTTAACAATTTTGGGGGTATTTTGGGAGTTTGGTGATTTTGGTGAATTTTGGTCAATTTAGGTAGTGGTGAGTGATTTGAAATGACTTTTGGATAAATTTGGGTGTTTTGGGTAATTTTGAGAATTTTGACAAAAATTAGGGTTGTAGGGGTATTTTAGTAATTTTGTTTTTTTGGACCAGGATGGACAAGTAAGCCATAAAGTCATGTCAAACTAATAGGAACCATATGAGGACTCATTTTGGATGCTCAATATGCTGGTCCTAACCTTCTTAGCCAAGGGCTGGGGGTTTGGGTCCATCCATATGAGCTTTCTAAAATGAGTCAAGAGACCAAATCAAAGGCAAGTGGTCTTAAAGTTTAGTGTGTTCAAGCTAGCCTAACCAAGACCAGACCACCCAGGGTTAGTCCTAAGGCTTGACCATCTTATGGGAACTCTCCTTGAGCTCCACCATATTGACCCCACGTACTAAGAGGTTTGGACCAATATGTGGAACTTCAAGTTAAACAGAAAAGAGTGTAGAATTTCTAATTGTGAGGGTTCCTTTTCTAATCCTCTAGGAAAGTCAATAGGAAAGTCCTATGGCTAGTCCCTAGGCTACTAAAGAGGAAAAGCTATACCTCAATCAAAAGTGAGGTCAACAATACTTAATTTTATTCCTAAAATTTACATCATTACTAATGGCCATTATATTAACCAACATCTATAATGTATGTTTTCTCAATCACATGAGAATATGCTAATCAATTATTAACATGGTCCTTTTTTTTAAAAAGTTTTTCTTCACATCCTTAGGACCTTATCTCTCCAAACAACAACTTATGTAAAATGAGCTTCATGCTATATAAATGAATATTGAGACTATGAATTTAGAGGTAACTAAGAAAGATTAACTCTTGTTTCCCTTATATAACTATTATCACTATTGGACACCTACTGAAAACAATAAATAGAACTAAAGAGAAAACTTTTACACTAGGAGGAGGTCTAACCAAAGGGTTTACATGATTTGACCATAATATGATTAGATAAGTGCATAAGTATAAAGTAATAGTTAGCTCTATGATTAATATAATACTCTAGCTAAGACAACTGATTGGACATATATGTATATATATTTCAATAATGATAATCTAAACTGTACCTTAGAATATATAACTAACAATCATGATATAATAATGCAATTCAAAATATGACACAAAATTCTTCACGAAATAAAATACAATCCAAAGATAGTACAATATTTATAGCATAACATATGTAATTAAGAAGATGACAATAAAAAAGATTCTCATGAAATTATATGCAATTAAGTGTACTTCTCAGTGGATAATATAATTGTGCATGTAATATGTAATATTATTTTAAAAAAATAAAAATTAGAGTAACAATATAATTATAATTCTTAAACCATAAACTAATACAACTTGCATGCAAAAAATAAATGTACAATTTGTGCATGCTAATGAAGATCATTATGATTCAAATCACTCATTAAATAAAACATGATAGTGAGTTGATTCACCTAATGAAATAAATGGCTACCATTGTGTTAATTTTCAGCAACACATTTGTTAATAATATCAAATGTTATGTCATTGCATCTCTTGTTGAACATAATGAAATCTTCCACTTTAAATTTCTTAATAATTTCTATGTCACATATTTGTATGTGGTTCAAACAATCTAATTCATCTATTTAGGTATTATTAGAGTATACATATGCAACCATAATGTTATAACTAAAATGAGCTAATCTTAAAAAGAACCAACAAAGATAAAATAACATAAATTTAAACTATGTTTGAATCATTATCACACTTACTTGAAACATAATCAAAATTTGCTCAAACCTTCTTTGAACCTTCATTAAATATTGCTTGAATGTTGTTTGAATAGATTATCGACCTGGTTGAACCCCACTAAAACCATTTCTGAATATTGTTCAAAAATACAAATAAGATTTGAATTAGATTCAAACAAGATTTATTAAATGTTCAATGATGTTCAACAACTATTTTATTAAAGTTCGAAAAAGTTTCTATCAGCATTTGAAGCAAAGTGCATGATATTTTATGGCATTTTAGTTTAGTACCATGAGTGTGAATAAAATTGGATGAAGCTTGGAACAAGTTCTATTCAATATTTGTAGCATACAACATGATGTCTAATGTCGTTATATGTTCAGGATTCAGAGTGAAAAGAAGATTCGAGCAAGGATGAAATACATTTCAATCAACATTAGAAGCAAAAAAGTATAATGCCTAGTGTTCTATTGAGCTTAGGGTTTATGTTGTGAACCATATTTTCAAACTTATGGCGATGAAAATTAGGAATGTTATTTGTAATATTGTCTCAAACCAATCACATTTAAATGATAATGGTCGAAAAAAAAAAGCTGGAAGAAGAAAATGGCCAAATTTCTTTTTACTTGAAAGTTCTCTTAAATGTTTGCTTCAACACCCACTCCAATTCTACTTTCTATAAAATAAATAATGGGGTTATTTTGTCAATACTAAACACTTAGGCATATATTCATAATAAATAGACAACAAGACCATTTTTACTATTAAGTGAAATACAAAGTCAAATTTCTCAAATGAAAATGAAAAAAAAAAATTAATTTAAATAATTTCTATTTAAAAACTTAATGAAAATGAAAAAAAATTAATTTGAATAATTTCTACTTAAAAACTTTGGCTTTCTAGTATAGCTAATGAGGAGATTTTATTTTTGTGAGTGGAGAAATTGGGCCATAAAAATAAATTTTGATTTTTTTTTTTTTCATTAGGTTTGATAAGAAATAATAAGCTCAAAAACTATTTATTAATTTAAGTTATATAAATTTCATGATTTTACATTCCTTCCAACTCTTTTTAATCAAACATGCCCACACATTTACTTTAAGGTGTTACTTGCTGAAAAATTAATAATGTGTAAACATAATGTCCCATTAAATCATATATTATATTTGAAATATTTTAAAATTATTTGGGCCTGTGTGAAATAAATCTAAAACTTTTTTTTTAATTCAATTTGATTTGAAGAAAAATAAATTTTAAATAAAAATGATCGGTTAAAGATTGACAATGGTGATGGGCGACTAGTGTTGGCTTCGACTTCGATAACAGTTATCGACGGTGGAAGGTAATGATGACCGATAATTGACGTCAATAAATGATTGAGACGGGCGGCGGGTGGCAGGTTATAGTTTCTGGAAAGTAGCAATGATAGATGATGGTTGTCTGAAGCGGCGACGCGGGTGGAGACGACAAGCCACAACGGTCGACGACCGCCAACAACAGAAAAGGCAATTAGCGGTTGGACCTATTGGTGCGTGATGGACGGTAGGTAGCAGAGGACAAAGTGCCGTTGTTGAGAACATAGTGGCATGTCATTTACCCAAATAAGTGTATTTGAAACTGACGGAAATTCAACGAATAAAGACTGTACTCATATGGAATAAAGACTGAATTTTCCTCGGACAAAAAAGAAAAAAAAATCACTTCATTTTCTTCGACTAAATTAGTGGGTGAAAATCAATTTCAATTTAGCTTCTTTATCATTTTCATTTTTCATTTATTGAAGCGCGTAAGCGCGTGTGCACGTGCTATATTTACTTTTTCCTTTTTATTGAATTATAAGTTGAGAAATGGAGAAAAAAATGAAGAAAATAATTAAAAAAAAGGATAATTACATTGGGACCGCTTGAAACATTGATATTTACAAATTAATCGCCCTTATGATTTTTTTTAACTATCACGTTGATGCATTTATGTGTGTCACGATCAAACTATTAAGAATTTGATAAAAAAAATAAAAAAATATGGGATGAAACTATCATTAATTTTAAAATTTGACTGAGAATTTGAAAAATAGATTAAAGAGAGTGATTGATTTATAAATAACAAATTTTGGGGCGGTTTGTATGTAATTGCCCTAAAAAAAAGATGACAATGATTTTCGCGTGCTTGTTTAGTTGAAGAGAAATTGTTTTTTTTGTTTACGTGATTTGGTGAGCCGAATTTTATACTATGTTCAGACTTAAAAGTTAAGTATTATATCTTTTGAACTAATAAACTTTGTGGTGGTTGCACTTGCGGGTTTTTCCCTAGTTAGAAACTTGCATATCATACTTAACATTGATTGTATGTAAACACTTGCACTTTAACATCGATTGTATGTAAAGTATCTCTTATAAGATGACTGGAGTAAAACAAAATATATATTACAAAAATACATTAACTGCAATTTTAAGATATAAATTTATTAACAATTAATGATTAATTCGTTAATTTCAAATTATTCATACTTAAATGAATTTGTATATTGTTATTTATTGATCAATTAATTAATTTATAACAATATTTTCATGTTCTTAATTATCAAAACTATATTATTTATTAATTTAAATTTATTGCTTAAGAAATTATTTATTTAATATAAAAATTATTTTTATATTTTGTTTTAAATAATTTTACTAAAGATGAGTAAAATGGTCAATTTTACAAAAACAAATGTTCTCACACAGCTACAACAAACAGATGGTCAACTTCCCTGCAGTACCTTTCCCACAGCAGCTTCCTGGGGTAACGCAATTGCAACTAAAAAGCTGAGAAGCTACAGCTGCTCCAAACAGACTTTTAGTTGTCCACTGCACCCTCAATAAATTATATATATATATATATAACTAACAAATAAAAAGCATAGTATTTACATTTATAGAAGCTATACAAAATTAGGAATGCAAATTAATTATTTTTCCATATTTGTTTAGCTAAGTTTTTCAAAAGGACAACCTCAGTGGGATAATAATTATGATTTTTTTATTAAAAAATTATATTAATAATATAATATATCTTTATTTTATTTTTTTTGATAAAATTAGTCTTAATTTTTTTTTTAATAAAATTAGTGGTAGATGAGAGATTATAGATTTAGTTAAAATATGAGCATTTTAATATTTTAAATGAGCAAAGTCATGACAAATTATTTAGCCAAACAAAAAATAAAAACATTTTCCGTTCAATAAAATATGGAAAAAAACCATTTTATCCAAACGATATCATCAAATTTAACAACAAAAAGCTCATATAAAAATAAACTAAAATACTGCCCTCAATCTGAAACACCCATAATTCCCCTGATTAGAAGCTATCTTCAGACCGAATTGATCTGCTAGACAACTAGCTATAATGAGATTTTCTACGTGTTTGTATCACGTTTTCATTCATAACATTGACCTTAACAACACAACACTTTATAACACAACTATAAAACATGTAGGATCATTTGATAAAGATGGCAAACTTAACCAGTCTTACAGATGCATACTAGATATTAAAGAAGGGAAAAGATGGGTTCATATTTCAGGCTCATGTCCTCAGAAAAGCAACAGTGGACACTCGAGTTCCTTCCACGCCGCCGAACACGAGGGACGGATATGTTCTGATATGATCAATGTACTTGAACAAATAGCCCCTGCTACCCTCATCTCGTGCCTGGCCGTCGGAGCAGAGCCTTCTCTCATTAAAATTTTCCATCTCTTGCAACAGTTCATCTTTTGTGTTATTGCATGATGTAATAACCTAGAGTTGTGAACCATATGATATCATTGAATGTCTCCTCAATTACTTAAAGTTTGTTTGGGATCATTTTTTTTAGTGTATTATTTGCATGATTTTATTTTTTCTTCTAAAAAATAAATAGGTTTATTTTTAAAAACATTCGAAACATCCTGATGTTATTTTGAATATTTTTAAAAACACCTAAACTTGTTATAGCTTGTGACACACATTTTACTTCAGATGAAAATAGAAACAAAATAAAATAAAAATAAAATGCAAAAAATGAAATTCAAAAGTGATTCCAAGCGGCCCCTTAGTACTTGAGCGAAAGAATAAGTTCAAAGATCCCAGAACAAACATGCTTAAATTATAGCAAACTGACCAGTATTCCAGAAGGAGCTACCAGTTTGGCAACCGAATCCCAATACATGAGCCTGATGATTTCAGAAGATAATCAGTCAGAGTTTCAGACTACAGAAATTATAAAACAGAATAGCTGATGCTATCCAAGAACATATAAGCAACTAGTATGAAATGCAGCAGTCCTGATAGAAGGGGGAGGTTGTTGATTTAATGCGTTAACTAATGTGTCTAATATTCAGCCAAACAAGACAATATGTCAAAACCAAATCAACCACAAACAGTAGCTCTCATGATTTTAACGGTTTTAAGAGTAAATAATCAATATGGTCCTAAACTTTTTAAGCCCATTCATCTTTTCTGAGCGTTTAATCTGACCCATCAACTTTGCGCCTCACAAATGACAACGGTTATATTGTATTGAAATGATCATTCCAAAGGGGTTTGAATCTGCAGCTAAAAAGTTTAAACATAGCACAACTCTCCGCACACAATTTTAATGGAAGATTTACATGCACACCATCCAATTCTTATGTATTCACGTATCTAACACCTTACTTATGTATGGAAAGGTGGATTTCCATTTTTAAAAGTTAAAAATGGGGGTATTTTTGAGGTGATGTGAAAGATTTAGGTGGTATAGATGTACAAAACAAGATTTAGGTGTTAGATGTATAAATAAATAGGAACTGGGTGGTATGTATGTAAATGATCCTTTTTTAATTTACAATTATAAGAAAAGCTCTACAATTTTTGTGCCAAGATAAATCAAACATCAGAAAATCAATTCAAGCTGAAAAGCAAAAATTTCATGTAACTAGGATGAAGTTACCTCTTAACTGGACCATCTGGATGCAAACCAATGGCATCCAAGGTACCCTTGTCCATAACTAGATGAAATTTATTGTCCAATTTTGTCTCCAGTACATCATCGACCTGCAAGCATATGCATTATGACCAAACAGGATAAATTGCCAGAACGTTTGAAAAAATGCAGTAGCTGTATAAAAAGTAAAAATCACAATCTCTAAGGGCTTGTTTGGGATTTTTTTTTGCTTTTATTTTAAAAATATATTTGTTTAGTACTTTTTTTGCATGTTTCTACTTTTTATTTTAAAAAACAAATTAACTCATTTTTATAAACACTCCACATCTAAAAATTATTTTGAGTATTTTTAAAAACAACAGAATATGTTATAACATACTAAATATGTTTTATTTTAAGTAAAAATATAAACAAAATAAAATAAAAATAATAAAAAAAAAGTGATCCAAAAATGTCCCCTAAATAAGCTTTGGCAGGATCAAGATCATTGAATTTTCATAAACCTGCTTCTAATATACAAAGAGTTGCATGCATTTGAGTGATTAGAAAATATATTCAAAGTTATTCTAAAACGAAAGAGCCGTGTGGTCAGACTCGTTCATAAAAAAGAAAAAAGCTAATCATACTGTGGGATTTCACCAATCACTGCACCTTCAAGACTTTTGGAAGTAAAATAACACTATTATATAAAGAGGGAAATACAAAGTTGATAAAGATGCAAACTTGTACTTAAAAGCTCAAGGAGGAAAAATACAACGATAATTTTGATAACAAAATCTACCATACCAAAAATTTTATTAGCGAAAATCCATTGCGGGCTGCAAGATTCCTTGAAAGGTCAATTGCTCCTTCACAATAATCAGTTCCAGTCAAATCAGAAAACCTGGGAATAAAATTCAAAAGCTTCAGGTTTTTAGATGAATCGTGAGAAGAAAAGTAACCCGAGCACCGTATAGATCCAGTGATTTTAACCAACTGAGAAAAATATAAAGACTCAAAAAATAATGTTTAGAACAGTGAAACTTCAGAAGCATTAAGTAGGCATTACGAGGGCAGTTTATAAATTCGTAGAATCCATAACAGTTGTCCACAATAATACTATAAAGTTAAGTATTAGCCAAATACCCCACATCCATGGTATGTAACTAAATATTTGCTTTGAAGAAATTTACATTTACACTCTTTTGCATGTAGGTATGCTGGTTGGTTGAGGGTAAAAAGGTCAAATAGGATAAACATGATAATGTTGATTCAACTTGTATACTCAAATGAGAGGGTAATTTCTAGTGAGTAACACTCAAATCACATATATTTATGAAAACAATATCAAAGACATCTTGTTTCAATGACAGCACCGAAATGTTCACTAAAACAAAAAACTATACACTTCATTTCTGGAAAATTGTAAAATTTTAATAATTTGATTGTGTCAACTACAAATATATGAGTTAACAGTTCAATTAAAATGTTTATGTGTTAGTATTGTAAAAAAGAAAGACTATGATGGAATGTAAGTAAATATACCTTTGATAAAAGGTTTATGCATGGCTTTCTTAAAGCAGTGCATTCAGATCGGATGTTAGGAGCACAATCAATGTCAATATATTATACAAAACGATAACAAGAATAAAACTGTGTTTCTTATCACTTAACTCAAGGCGTGCATGTGTACCAAACTTATACCGTACAATAGAGAGGGCATACTGAAGGCAGTTTCTGTGATACACTCCTGAACATGTAAAATTGTAAATGATGCAATATGGTAATAAAAAAAGACTATCGTTATGATATCTTAACTACCATATGTTCTAAATTATTAATAACAAGAATTTGCACAAATTATTATTATAATATTCCTCATTATTTAAGATATTATGATTTATTATATTTGCTTTTATTGTTCTTTTTGTACTAGAATGTCAATTTAGTTGAGATGCATTTTTTTTCCTAATTCTCCGTTTTAGCATGATATAATAGTCATAGCCTAATATCCCACAAAATTCTCTAAAAGCCTTCTCCTCAGTGCAACTCTGAACTTGTCTCCCTTGTCCTACTCTCACACTTCCTTCTAACCACAACTTGCTTGTACTCTACCGACTTCTCTCTCCACAAGAACCTCATCTTCGTGATTGAACATTGAATGATTTGTGCACCTTCTTTTATTTCTCACAAGTCGCATATTCGTATACCTCTATGATCTGCCTCTTCTCCTAACAGTGGTTGTGTCAATATCTTTTAGGCTTAATATTTCAACTTAAGTTCTCCGCCAATCCTCTTCATAAATATTATTTGTTCATATAACTTCATCAACGGTATCTACGAATACATTTTTTTTAGGAACTTATTTGTGCCATCTTTCCTATCAACTCTTTGTGTTCGATTCACACTACTCACATCTACAAATCGGTCATGCACTTATAGTACTCCTCATCTAAGCAACAAAGGTTCTGAATTAATCTCTAGCCACTTTCTATTTTCACAAATATCTTCTATGGAAACTGGAGTTGTTAAGGGGTGCTAGTATATATAAATTATTATACATGCTTATAATTCATAGTTTGAATCTGTACTATTATTAAAAGAATATTTTCGAAATTAAGGAAGCTCTTATTTATAATATTTATTTTATTCTTCTCTTATCAATTTATATAAACATGAATGCTTAAACTAGAAGACATTGCAATAAAGTTGGTGTTCTATAAGTTTCTCTCCTTTCTAACATGGTATCAGTGCCAAGTGATCTCATTTGCTTTCTTCAATATTGACTCATTGTGTCGATGCTTTCTATCAATAATCTCTAAAGACTCTCTCGGACACTCTTCATCACATTCCTCATTGATACATCCATTCAAGAGTATTATCAATCTTATATGGTACAAATCTCATCATTGACTCTTTGCAACAAATTCTCTTTGATGAATTGGTTGCACTTCTCTTATGACAGTTATAAGGCGACAAAATCCTTGACTCATTTATCAAACACAATTTGACATCTTCTACATCATCTTGAGTTTACGGAAAAAATGTTATAAATATAAATCATCATATGTGCCAACTTATTTAAAATAAAAATTTGTATTATTTATTATTACAATATATCCTCATTACTGAGAATATTCTTTTTATTATATTTTCCAAAATCAATCAAAATATGCCGGCCTCATCAGAAAGCCAAGCATCATTCAAATAAATCATGTATATGGGTTTTGTCTTCTATAAAGATCACCATATAGAATGATAAAAATGGACAAGCCATTTAACTTGCATAAAAAAATAATTCTATTTCTTTATCTTTTTAAGATAACATTCTTAGTCAAGCATCAATCTTATTTATAATTTATTATTATTTATTATTTTTTGAATTTTTCATTAATATATGATTATTAAATTTGTGAGAGCAACAACAACAACAAAAAGTCTTTATCCTATTAAGTGAGGTTGGCTAAATGAATACTTTTTATCCATTGCGTCCTATTGAGTGTCATATTTTCATTTAATTCTAATAGATTAAGATCATTTTTTATACAATATGTCCAAGTATTTTTAGGTCCACCTTTGCTTTTCTTAAGAAAGTAGAATCTAAAATATCTACTCTCCTAACAGGAACATCAGATGGTCGACATTTAATATGACCAAACCATATAAGATGACTCTCTCTAATCTTATATGCCACTAGAGCTACACTAACCCAATCACGCACATATTCATTTCTCATTTTGTCTTAAGTGTCGAGCCACTCATCCACCTAAGCATTCTCTCATCTCACACTTAACTTTGTTTTATGCTTTTCTTTTAAAGGTCAACATTCTGCGCCATAGACATTGCACGTCTCCCCACCATCTTATAAAATTTTCCTTTCAGTCGAAGCGGTACTTTTCTATCATAAAATAGAACAGATGCATTCCTCCACTTCAACCAATAAAGTTGAATTCAACTAATAACATCCCCATATAAATCTCCATCACTTTGAACAGTAAACCAAAGATATTTAAAAAGTTCACATATTAGATCACCCATAGTTACAACTCTGTCACCAGAGCTACTACCAATTTCATCAATATTCACTATCAATATCTCCTCCTTATGTTAAGGGTTGACAACTTTTTAAAAAGAATCTATGAGAAATTATTTCTTTCAAGGGAGTGTTAAGTGCGTAATCATGACAGGTAGAACAAGGATTCCTAAATTTATGCATTTAGTGGTATTATAAATGGATATTATTAGTTCTTACTTAACTATAAATAGAAGATCTTTAGAATGTAAAATTTAAGTTTAAGAAAATTGAATTAAATTTTCTCCTTAATCTTTCTTTCTCCCCTCCCTCCATTGGGAATAAAGATTTCTAGAACCATAAAAAAACTAGACCACAATTTGCTTAGTGGGTTCTCTACCTCTCTCTCTCTCTCTCTCTCTCTCTCTCTCTCTCTCTCTCTCTAGCCTAGTTGATTTCATAAAAACATAGTTTCATAGGTATCAGGTAATTTGTACAAATTCCTTTAGCCTTCTAACCTGATTCTAGATCACAGGCATCTCATACAAATTGCATGCAAAAAAAATGTCAATATTTCCTAAATTATAAAAAATGAATTCAATAATAATATGTCGAGAGCAAAATTATTTGAAAATCTTGAAAAATTGTGTGGGACTAGTTTTTAATGTTCAAATCCTTTCAATTTATTGATCAATGTGTGTTGTAGTATTAATTTGGATTTTAGATGGAGCTAAAATTGCAGAGGATTGATTGCTTTAGCACAACTCATAGGGAGTTGAGAATTAAAAGTGGCAAGTGAAAACAACTACTCAAAAATGATTTAAGGCTTCAACCAAAGATGTCGATTTAGTTTGATGGGGCCCATAAGACCATGAAATAAATTCTCTTAATCCTATGGTAGCGGTTATCCCTTCACACAACTATTAACATTGATCCCCTCCAAGGCAATTGTTTCACAAAACAACTTGATCAGTGACTCTTACACCTTATGGCTTTTTGGTGGCCTAGAGCCACTTCAATTCACGGACAAGTGGAAATATTAATGGAACTTCTTGAATTGACAAGGATTCATCATATTTCAAACTAATTGTATAGTGCTTTGACAAGCATTACACAATTATAAACATTTTTAGCGGCTAAATCGTAGTTTATAAAAAAAATTGTGGATACTAGAAATATTTAACTCGTTCACCTGTATCTTCCATAAGATCGATTGAGGAGCAACTTTTACTCCGCTCCTTAGAATAGTATCAATGAGTTCGATTGGCTAGAAGGTGGCTGAGTAAGCCTAGTTAGTCAATGTATCCTTTGATCACTCCTAGAAAGGCCACTAAGATTTCCTTTAGGTGTCCCTCCTTCAAGAAATACTCTAATAGTGCCCAAAGATAATGGCAATCCTTTTGGTTTTATGATCACGATAATTGTGCTTATAACAGAACTTGTTTGGATCCATAGTTTTTGGGTGAGCCAAAATTTTTTCTAGCTATAAGTGGCACTCATGACCTAGAATTGTTGCAACCAATGGAAATAGCCATAAAGGGCTTCAATGAGCTATTGTGATAAACTGAGAAACAAGTGTGCCTCATTATTACAAGCTTTGTTGGTCCATGTATCACGAGCGAAAGTTACGAAATCTACTAGAACGCTCAATACAACACACATAACTTCTGTTGCATTTGTGGCTGGCTCTGCTGATGATTAGTCCTTGGAACCTTAGTGAATTCATCAACATTAATACATTTGTTTTCCTTTCAAAATAGTTATAACATTATTTCAGGCATTTTCTTCATGATGGTATATTTGAATCGCCCATCATGGAGTTCTTACACCCTGGTCACTTAGGTGAATGTAAGTTCATAGTCCAAAACCTCTAACAATTCTTGCATAAACCAAGGCATGAACGCCTAAGAACAAATTTTTCTCCTACTTAAGAAAAAGAAGGTGTGAAATTTTCTTTGGTTTTGAGAGTATAAAAATTAAGGGCCTATTTTTGGAACATAACTTCGTATATGTGCTAAGGTGAAAAGCGGGATTTCTCTAGAGATTGTATGCCCCAATAGGTGTTCTTATAGGCTAATAGACGTTAATAGGAATCTAAGTGACCTTTAACCAAGGGAGAAGTGGTTCCCTACTAATAGGTATTAGAGCAGCGTAGAAACTATATGCTTCTTGGGGAGGGCATCCACATGCTTGTTGACATGTAGCCTTTTAAGTTAGTTGTGTGGTACTGGGCATGTTGTTTCCCCAACTTTTCAATGTTGACGATAAGCTTTGCACAAAGAGAAAGGTTGGAAACCCAAATAGTAACCAAGTTTTCCACCATTCCCATCATGGTATCAAGCTTTAAGGTTTAATTAACTAAATTTGGCCTAAGTAGCAAACTCAATTGCAATTAATGTATATCACCAGTTGTTGCTTCTTAATAATATTCCTCTTAATGCACAAAAGATTGTATCATATCCTTTTTCTTATCAACTCTATGATTTCAATCTCTCAACTAGAGCACTAAAAAATGATGTTAAAATCTAAATTTGGTTCACAACAGAATCTAAAAGACAGTTTTTATGAAGAGGGGAAAATAACAATCAATTAGTTCAAAGAAAAGTGAGATAAGGATGACACTGAGAGAAGGAGCAATGAAAAATAAACAGATTTTTCTTTGAAATTGGAGTTACAAAACCCAAAAAGATGATGACAACATGACCAAGAACTTGTTTTGTGGTTCGTTCCTTCCTCTAATTGCTTGTATATTATCATATTCACTCTTCATATGGTACGGCCCCACTTGCAGAATAGGTTTTCTCCCTCTATGGAAGACTATGAGCACAACTACTTTAGCACATGTGCTTATAATTCAAGGAAGATGATAAGATTTCAACATTTTAATGTTGATAAGTGTCATATATTTGATATTTTATTTTCTATGTATTCTGTGCCCCTTTAGATTTCATATCAAGGATGTTCCTTTGACGATTTCTCCAAAAAAGTTGGCAATGCCCTGAGTTGCATAATGGGCACGTATATAAAAAGGGTGATAGTTGTTATGTGCCTTCTGTCAACCTTTGTCAAGTCTAATGACACCATGTATTCTGAATCTTCATTAAGAGATGGGTAAATTCATAACGTCACTTGATTGTAATGAAGTTTCATTAGACTTGGTCTAACTCAGTCAGCTCCTTATATTATTCTGAGTGTAGTTAACCGGGCCCTTATAGGTGAGGCCGTCTTGGGTTTTCACTTGGCTTCAGTAATAGTCTATGCAAGATTATTTGAAAACTTTGCGTCAAGCAAATCCTTTCTAATCTGCTTTCCTACTAGCTTTTATAGGTACTCCTTTCAAACATATCATAACTTAATTGAGTTTAACACAGTTGACCGCACTAAAAATGCATCTAGGGCATTATATATGGCCTAATTGGTTTGACATGATAATATGGGACAAATCATTGATGAATCAAGCCTTGAAAACTAGGGAAAATGGTCAATGGACGCCTTGCCAACCTAAGAATGTAGTTGAGAACTTGATTCTAATTGGCTGCTCAATCATAGTCAGCTACGTATCATTACATCAATTGATCCCAACTTTATGATATTCACCTATTAATGTTCAAATAGCACTCAATATCGAGAGGATACTTGGTTATCGCCATTGAGCACTAAGCCACACAGCTTCACAATCTAATGGAGTTATCTAAGTGGATGGTAATGAACTTATCCAATGAGAAAGCTATTTTGTCAATCTCACTTGGTAACATAAACCCAATTAAAAATATAAAAGGGTGAGGAGCATTCCTTGTTAAAATTCTTAATGGATAATACTCCAAAATACACTGTTGTTGTGAGAGAGTCCATGGAAATAATCTAAACATTCAATGTCTCCCAAAGTTTACATTTGAGATGTCTGGTGGGTTTTCAATAATAAAAAAAAATAGATGGGTGGCTAAACTTCAAAGGGACATTATAAGGATCTAAGGTGGCTAAATCTTTATAAAGGAATTGAAGGAATGAGAAACAAATTGGTAGATTAAGAAACCAAACTTACTTCAGATGACATAAAATAACTGTACTTGGACTGTCATGCATATATCAATAATATTGTCAATAAAATGTAATCAGAAAAAATCATAAACATATCCAAAGAAAAGTTACTCTGGAATATCCAACATTCCAGATTTTTTTTAGGATGAGGCTATGGTTTTAGCTATTTTCCAATGAATAGTCATACAAAAACACAGGCCTATAATTAAGCAATAATGAACAACAAAATATCTAGGAGCACAACTAAAACCTTTCCTAATGATGAAGGAAGAGATGGGTAATAGAAACTGAATATCATCTACAATTCTGTCATGTACGTAGATTAGGCCCGACCATCAATTATGTTGACTTGCAGACTGTACAAATAATCTTTAATTGAATCAGACTATGGGTTTATGCTTTTTAGATAGTTTGACTCACATATTTGTTCAAAACCCAGCTATGTTGGACGTTTTGGTGCACCTCAGACTTAACCTTCAGTTGTCATGCAATAGGTAGATTCAAGCTCATTGGGAAAGAAGGCAAGAGAATAAGGACTAGAGAGAGGAAGGGAGAGAAAGATAGATATAGAGTTGAATGAAGTTAAGTTTCTGAAGAAGAGCACTAGGTCTCACATATAAAAGTGGAAGCTTAAGGGGACCACCAAAGCTTGCTGTAATCAACAAGAAACCCATCATACCACCAAAGCTATGCTTCAAACATCAAGAAACCAATCATAACACCAGAAAGGAAGATATTGAAAGAAAATACAAGCCACATATTTTTAAAATCATGTGGTACCCCAGTCCAAAGGGAGATTTATTCATGGCCTAACTAGATAATTTAAGCCTAAAAATTTCATACAGGTTAGGGCAGGGCCGAATGCCAAAGAATGGTAAGAATAATGCCATGAAGAGCAAATCAATTTAATACTAGCAAAGAAAAAAGAGAAATTCAAATGGAACCAAGTATTGATCCCATTAAAGAAAGATAATGGCAATGTAGATCCCGAGAAATGTTGCACCGGTTAAATTGATTAAGGTACGCATCTCTCAAAACTAAAAATTGTACTTTAGCTCATCTTTAATTTTTAGAAAAATATGGCACTAACATGCAATTTCAGTTCACTATGCACCACCGAGCATTGTATTTATTGTCGAATTCTGATTATAGCTTTAATCTAAATTAAAATGTATATAAATTTAAGCTTCAATAAAATTCAATAATAATGTCTAAAATACTTATATTTTTATTAATATAATATTATAATCGTTTTTTATAATAACCAACCATTATGCCTATGTAATTATACTGATTAAATTCAGGACTTGTGCCATCTTGAAGCATACAAAGTCCATCTTTTAACTCTTTTTTCCACCCTTTAACATGTCAATATCCCCTTTCTTTCTAATTTCTAAGACACATGATTCTAATGAGAACAGCTTAAAAATGTAATGCTAAAATATTTATACTCCCAAATTCGGAGATTAAAACCCCCTTCCCCTACTTGAATCTTTCTTAAGTAATTTATTAAATTTCTTTGCTCGATAAATATAGGATCCAAATCTCAGCATGAAACGGCTGTACAATATTGCTTAAACCATTAGTTTGAAACTCAACTACATAATTCCAGAACCAAATTAAAAGAACTCTCAAAACATTGGCTTCTCAGCAAATAAATCATAAACTTAATAACTCGTATTTTTCTAGCAAACAAAAAGCTCAGCGTACAGATTCTCCCTTACTTGAGAAAAAAAAAATCATGAAAACGAAATGGTTTCCCGTACATAACCAGGATACCAAGCAGCGAATGGCCCAAAAGCAGTTCTGGACCAGGTTAAGAAGTTGTGGCATCATTTAGTCAGCACAGAAGGCACAAAAATGATGAATTCAAACTAAAATAACCAGAACATAATCAGGATTTTTCATTTAATGAAGCTATTTTTCAAAATAGCCATCACCAAGCATATTAATTAAATCCAACTGAGCTTTCACTAATTTAATCACATCTAGGTTTTCAATTTCTTTCCTACAAATCAGAAAAGATGCTTCACATGGAATCAGATTGCTTAGAACGGACGAAACAAATGAGAGAAAAAAAAGCATTTGTAATCCAAATAAAAAGCAAATGAAACATTTCTCTTTAAAATATTTGTGACTATTTCGTTATGTGAACGAGCAGGTTGGAATTTTATAAGTTGAACAATCAGATCTGTGAAATACCCAATCTTTGCAAGCTCTTGTAGTAGCAAACCATTCCCTGTTCCTATGTCCAAAACACTCCAGCCAGATAAATGTTTGGATATATCAACTGATGCATATCTACCATCACTGTCATCAACAACTGCAATCTGATTTCGGAGCATATTGAGACATAGGTTTTTGGTCCAAGCCACAAGAGTGGCCACGACTTCAGCTCCAAACCTACAGAAATAACAACTTAATAGATTGTGGACTTTTTTACTTTCATTTCTCCGGAAGGAGAGTTCAGAAAATGCAAATAAAAGTATGGATAAGATGCATATTTTTAGATGGAAGACAACAAAGATCTTCACCAGTGAACATGTTAACTAGAAAATCACAATAGGCTACTTATTTGTGCAATCAAGCTAACAACATTAACACAAAGAAATTAAAAATAGAAAAGAGATAATTGAATAGAATTATAGGGGAAAAAAAACTAACTAACAACTACACAAAGAATATGAATAATGGAGGAAGCAAAAAGCCATCCTACCCCATGACCAAGCTATCAATAGCAACCATCTTTTTTCCAAATATGGCTCCAAAAAGTTAAAAAAAAAACAAAAATGTAAATCACATGATAAAAAATTTCTTGCCTTGCTTGGAAATATCCTCAGTATAACTCTTTCCATAGTGTGAGTTACTCACCATACTTCACCGGCATGGCCGTGTTCATGAAAATTTGCAAGATCCTGAGCATAAGAAGCATTCCAATAGCTTTGTAAGCCAAGCATCGATGTCTCGTCCTCATTAACATCTGGCTCATCCTTATCTGAACTGCATCAACCATCGCAAACAATAAACACTTGCTACGAAATCCTAAATAAATCCAACAAATGGTTCAGCAAAAGTAGAAGTGTTTGAAATAACAAGAAATGTAACTGGTAATTTCAGGGGTGACGGTTATGATAGCTCGTAATAAGAGTTATCATCAAGACTTTATATGCTTAACCACAGTACAGGAGAATATCAAACAAGGATGTTCAAAATGCCTCTCCAAAGGTCTGTTTTTAAATTTCAATTTATTTATAAATACTTAAAATTTTATTATCCTTTTAAAGTCTGATTTGCTAGAGAAGTTGCTGTGGTGTAAGAGTAAAATGTAGCACATGCAAAGAACTTATTTTAAATCAGACAAACTTTTTGTATACAAGAAGCAATCCAGTAATTACTGCTGCCCACTGATTAATCCACAAAACTTTACAGGTTGTGTAAGATATCATTTAATGGTGGATATTGAAATAGAACAGAGACGAAACTGCACACGACTGATGGTTAATCTTATGCAATGCATGAATAACAAAAATGCTCAATTCTGATAGACAAGCATTTATGATATCGTTCTTAAAGTAAGAAAAAAGGAAATAGTTTCTACAAAAAAAAGTTAAGATTGAACTTATATATTTTCCATACCATTATGAGCAAATTTTTCAATGCAACCAATCCCTTAGGTTGTTATGTATGAGCTCCTTGATCGAATCTTGACACAACTAAATACAACTCGTCAAAATGATACTAATATCTAAATATTAAATTTTGTGGTATTTACTTGGGTTGTTTTCCAAAAAAGTGTCAAGCTTTAACTTAAAAATAATTGTTTCATATTAATTCCAATAAAGATTTAAAAGTATTTTTCTTAGTTTCACCAACAACAACAACAACAACAACAACAACAACAACAAAGCCATAATCTCACTACGTGGGGTCAGCTACATGAATCCTTTTTCTCCATTGCGTCCTATTTAGTGTCATATTTTCATTTAGTTCTAGTAAATTAAGATCAGTTTTTATACAATAAGCCCAAGTCTTCCTAGGTCTACCTCTACCTTTCTTAACACAAGTCGAATCTAAAACATCTACTCTCCTAATCGGATCATCAGATGGTCGACGTTTAATGTGACCAAACCATCTAAGACGGCTTTCTCTAATTTTGTCCGTCACGGGAGCTACACCAACCCTATCACGGATATATTCATTTTGTATTTTGTCTCTAAGTGTAAAGCCACTCATCCACCTAATCATTCTCATTTCGGCAACACTTAACTTATTATTATGCTTCTCTTTTAAAGGCCAACATTCAGCGCCATAGAGCATTGCAGGTCTCACTACCGTCTTATAAAATTTTCCTTTCAGTCTAAGTGGTATTTTTCTATCACGCAAAAGGCCTGAAGCATTCCTCCACTTCAACCAACCAACTTGAATTCTACTGTTAACATCTCCATCTGTATCACCATCGCTTTGAACAACGGACTCAAGATTTCTAAATAGTTCACACCTTTTAATTATTTGATCACCAAAAGTGACTTTTGTCATTAGAACAAATTAAGTAAAAAATCTATTATGTCAAAACAAATTGCATCAACTAATATCAGTAACAAATATATATAATAGATAACTCGGAGGAGGCTACTGGGGCGACAACCCTAGCCCACAAAATAGGAGCCGATCTGCCCCTTGGCTGAACTGTTCCAAGTGACCCAGCCGATTCAGCCCTGCGTTAGTCTTCTGAGGTTGGGAGAGTGTCGGCGCTAAAAGGGGGAAAGTTAAAAGTTTATGGGTGGTTTGTTCAAAAGTTGTCCGTAAGAAACTGCCGGTTTTTTTTTGTGTAGTTCCTTCCCCCGTTTTTTAATTTTGTTTATTTTTTATTTTTATTTATATCTTTTTATATTTATTTATATATTTTTATATATATATATATTTTCATATATGTATATAATTTTAGAAAAATATGAAATCAAACTGACCTCATATTTTTCACAGTTTAAATGAAAGAGCGTTCTATCTCAAAACTTATATCTATCCCGAGGGATAAACACAAGACTTGAGGATGAAGCTCGATCAAATAAACTAAGAAAGATATGACATCTGTTTGGTCTGCGAAACCGTTTTATTTGCCGACAAGTTCCCCTATTTAATACAAAGAATTAAATAGGGTTTATTTTAGGCTGGGTTCGGAAAAGCTTCCTATAAGGGTAAGCCCCTATAATTAATTACATCTTAAATGACCGAAGTCACTTAAGAAAACTCTCGATAAAAATCAGGGAATACTATCTTCAAAGAAGTCAAAAGGATATGACTTTTCAACGAGATCGGACGAAGAGGTGTGAAAGGGGAAATGTTCGAATCTAGACCATTGTTGAGGAATCCGAATGAAGAGAAACTAGGGGAGGTCACGGATCCTGAGGCGAACCTCGGTGGCTTTCCAGTATCTTATGGTTTGGCTTCAGTTTCGAGAAGAAATTATTAAAGTGTTTCATCCCGCCAATTTTATTTAATTAAGGCTTATATTTGCGTGACATGGTCACATAAATTGTCTGGAAGATATGAGAGTTTACGTCGTATCGGACGACAACCTCGGAACCTAGAACGAGTTAGGACTTAAATTGCACAGTTTGACTGTGCAAAGGCCTAAAGTGAGGATTTATGTTGCGCTAGGCAAACAACCTCGAAATCCTATGAATTGTTGTTTAATTTCTAGAAAAAGAAATGATTTTGCTGGGGAAGACATGTTCTGCTGTTGAAGATGGTCGTGTTGCCTACTGCACTAGCTCCAAGCTCCTCGTCATTACGAATTCAAGTTTTCTAGGGTGTCCAGTTATGGTGTCAAATCAAACGGCTCTATGGTTGTAGTCCTCTAAATGTCCTATATAAAAGAAGGTATGCTTAAAGCTATATAATATAAAATGTGCAGTACAGGACAAACAGTAGGATGTATGTAGAACAGTAGGATGCAAAAACAGGAATAGTATAACATACTGTACAGAAAGAACAGTAGCAGGTAGAAACAGGAAAATGAAGTGCTGCAAAATCTAAAGCAAACCTGTACGCCCGTGAGATCCGCCGTTTCTTAAATATAGCAAACCTAAATGCATCTCAAAAGCAAAGTCTGGAAGAAACGTCGTCTAGGAAATCCGAGGAAGAGCAGAAAACTCGAGAAAATCAACGAGAAAAGACTCAAGTAAAAGAAAATCCTCAAAAAATCCTGGAGAAATCCTGAAAGAAAGAAAAAGTAACATGAGTGCCCTGTCCCAAAGCTTCAATAAAACAAAACAAAAGAAAGTTCGGGTGAGGGGGACCGCAAGCACTCGTATGGGACTATGCTCAGCTGTATATTTATTTTTGAGGGTCCACGAAGGCTACTCGGTCACCCAAATGTATAGAATCCGCCACTCGTCTAGAAGTGTGTCTTGAACCTCACTTAGAGGGCTATTTTCCAGCCTAAACAGGTATTCGTCAGGTAGACAACCAGCTTTAAAGTATCTTTTATGTTTTTTTTTTAACATGCATACAAATTTTAAACATGCAAAGAAGAGTTATCAATTTTGTTTCATAGAAAAGAATGTTTTTGCTTGAAAAAGGGTTTATCAAAACTTATTTTTTTGTTTAGAAATTTTCGTTGTCCACGAGTCGATTACACTGTCGGGCATGGGACTGTCAATCATCTGAGGAGGTTCGAGCTAACTCCCGCTAGACTTATGTCGGTGAAGGATACCATATCCTATTATTCATCAAATGTCTGGATCTTGATGTTATAGGATAGGGCATCTTTCTACTCTATCTTCGGTGTGTCTTTATCATCAACACCGTACGCCCCAAAACGACTATTTGCGACCTTGCTTGATGGTTTCACGTATAGCAAAAGGCTATACGTGGACACTTATTCATCGGACATAAGCATCGAAAACCGAACCAAGAAGCAAGGAAAAGAAAATAACAAAAATGGGTGAGAGAGGAGGGACTGATTCACCCAAAACATCGCAAAAAACGAAGGATGAATCAACCCACAAAGCTCGTGACAAAAAGATTCAAAAATGAAGACCTGAAAATCCCCGAATCAATCTGAAATGGGTATTACCTCCTCCAATTTCACAAACAGAACAACCAAAGGGTATTCTTTCCAAACCACATTTCAAACCAGTCGAAACAAGTCCAAACCAATGCCATGATTACATA
>NEWO01000596.1:331402-351159 GCA_003013225.1 Phalaenopsis aphrodite | reverse complement strand
AAGAAATTGTCTATAGAAGAAGTGGTGTTACAAATGGGCAATTAGTTACAAAGTCAAGGAGCTACAATTAAAAATATTGAGAATCAACTTGGGCAAATCGCAAGTTCATTAAGTAATAGATCCCAAGGAACACTTCTTAGTATACTAAATCAAATCCAAAAGACCAGAATAAAGAACAAGTTAAAGCCATACAACTTAGAAGCGGAAGAGAGTTGGAAGGTAGGGTTCAAAAAGAGATTGAAGTAGAGAGAAGAATCAAAAGAGGACACTCCGAAAGATTCTAAATGATCTAGTTCTCCATCGAAAATTGATTTAGAAAAACCACCACCTCCATTTCCTCAAAGAATTCGACAACAGAAGTTGAATAAGCAATTTTCAAAATTTTTGGAAATATTTAAGAAGCTTACAATCAATATTCCATTTGCTGAAGCCTTAGAACCAATGCCAAGCTACGTAAAGTTTATGAAGGATATTCTCAATAGAAAAAGGAAGTTTGAAGATAATGAGACTGTTGCACTTAGTGAGGAGTGCAATGCTATAATTTAGAAGAAACTTCCTGAAAAGCTTAAGGATCTTGACAGCTTTACAATTCGATGTGCAATAGGAGAAAAATTTTATTGGAAAGCTTTATGTGATTTAGGTGCAAGCATTAACCTTATCCTATTATCAATATTTAAAAAATTGGGATTAGGAGAAATAACGCCTACTACTGTAACCCTGCAGTTAGTAGATCATTCAATAACCTATCCTAAAGGAATTATAGAAGATGTCCTAGTGAAAGTGGATCAATTTATCTTTCACGTTGATTTCATTGTGCTATATATGGAGAAAGATAAAGAGATACCTATCATTTTGGGGAGACCTTTCCTAGCTACAGGAAGAGAAATGATAGATGTGCAGAAAGGGGAATTAATAATGCAGTTTAATAATCAAACTGTTATTTTTAACATTTCAAAATTAATGGAATACCCTGCAAAAGGTAAAGATGATGAATGCTATAAAATGGATGTTATAAGATATCTCAGCCAATGTCATTTCAAGAATACTTATGAAGAAAAATTTGAAGAAAAAAATTTGGAACATGAGAAAGAAGAGGAATTAGATCAATGTGTAAACCTTCTTAAGAAAGACTCAAGTTATGTTCAAGAAAGTTTTAAAATTTTTGACACGATAGACAAAGATCAATCATTTTATCCATCTATTAAAAAACCTCCAAGACTTAAGTTGAAATTACTTCCTGAATATTTAAAATATGCTTTTTTAGGAGATTCATCTACTTTACCTGTTATAATTTCCTCGAAGTTAACAAAGGAAAGAAGAAAAGCTGATGAAAATTTTGAAAAATTTTAAGAAAGCCTTTGGATGGACAATTACTGATATTAAGAAAAGTGCAAACCTAGGGTTGATCCATAATGGAGATTAAATCCTGTTATGAAAGAGGTTGTTAAGAAAGAAATTTTAAAGTGGTTAGATGCTAGAATTATTTACCCTATTTCAGATAGTGCATGGGTTAGTCCAATTCACTGTGTTCCTAAGAAATGAGGAGTAACTGTAACTGTGAATGAGCATAATGAGTTAATACCTACTAGAGAAGTTAGAGGGTGGTGAATATGCATTGATTATAGAAAATTAAATCTTGCCACTAGGAAAGATCATTTTCCACTACTCTTTCTAGATCAAATGCTGGATAGACTAGCTAGGCATAAATATTTTTATTTTCTGGATGGATATACCTGTTATCACCAAATTCAAATATCTGGTTAGGATCAAGAGAAAACAAAATTTATCAGTCCTTATGGTATTGTTTCTTTTAGAAGAACGCTCTTTGGTTTATGTAATGCCCCTGCTACATTTCAAAGATGTATGATGACAATTTTTTGTGATTTAATAGAAAAAGGGATTAAAGTCTTTATGAAAGACTTTTCAATGTTTGGAACTTCATTTAAATCATGTTTAGAACATTTATCTAAAGTTCTTAAGCACCGTGAAGAAACAAATTTAGTCCTTAACTGGGAAAATTGCTAATTTATGGTAGCAAGAGGAATTGTATTAGATCATCAAATATCAGAAAATGGTATGGAAGTAGATCCTGATAAAATTCAAGTGATCGTTAATTTACCTTATCCAACAAATGTAAGGGAAATTAGGAGTTTTTTAGGACATGCTTGATTCTATAAGAGATATATTAAGGACTTTTTTAAGATTGCTAAGCCTTTATGCCATTTACTGGAGAAAGATGTAATTTTCAATTTTGATGAGGAATGCCTAAATGCTTTTAAATTATTAAAAGAAAAATTAATGACTGCACTAATTATAGTTTCACCAAATTGGGAAAAATCTTTTGAACTTATGTGTGATGCAAGTGATTATGCTATTAAAGCTGTTTTAGGAAAAATATATGATAAAATTTTCAAAGTTATTTACTATGCTATTAAAACTCTTAATGAAACTCAAATTAATCATATAACAACTGAAAAAGAGTTATTAGCAATAGTACATGCCTTTGATAAATTTAAATCATATTTGATTGAAACTCATTGTATAGTGCATACAAATCATTATGCTATTAATTACTAAATGAAAAAGAGGGATACTAAATCAAGACTTATAAGATGGATTCTTCTTTTACAAGAATTTGATTTTGAAATAGTAGACAGAAGGGAATTGAAAATCAAATTGCTGATCATTTGTTAAAGCTTGAATTAGAAAAACCACTATATCTTAAAAAAGGAATTAATGAACATTTTCCAGATGAAAAATTATTCACTGTAAATGAGTTTCGTGTTCTGTGATATGCCGACATTGTGAACTATATTGTTAGTGATCTTAAACCTTATGAAATGACATACCAAAAAATAAGGAAATTTATTTATGAAGCTAAGACTTATTTTTGGAATGGCCTATATTTATATAAACAAGGAAATGATCTGATCCTTCGAAGATGTGTGCCATTAGAAGAAACTTATGAAATTATCCAAAAATGTCATAATTCTGATTTTGGGGGACATTTTGGTGTTGATAAAACAACATATAAAATTTTACAATCTAAATTTTATTAGCCTGCAATTTTTAGAGATGTTAATGCTTATATCAAAACTTGTGAAAGATGTTAAAGAGTAGGTAATATTTCTAGAAGAAATGAGATGCCCCTCACTTATATGCTAGAAGTTAAAATATTTGATGTTTGGGGATTAGATTTCATGGGACCATTTATATTATATATTCTGTTAGCAGTGGACTATATATCCAAATGGATAGAAGCTGTTGCTTTACCTCGATGTGATGCTTAAAGTGTTGCAAATTTTTTAAAAAGGAACATATTTTGTAAATTTGGGATGCCGAGAGTTATCATTATTGATGGGGGAGGTCATTTCAGAAATGCTATTATGGAGAAGTTATTAAAGAAATATAATATAAATCATAGGATTGCTACTGCTTATCATCCTCAAATAAGTGGTTTGGCTAAATTATCCAATCAGGAAATTAAAAGAATTATGGAAAAATCTGTGAATCCAAAAAAAATTAATTGGTCATTCAAACTTGATTATGCCTTGTGGGCTTATAGGACTGCTGATAGAACTCCTATAGGAATGTCCCCATATAGGCTAACATTTGTGAAAGCTTGTCACTTACCAGTTGAACTTGAGCTATTAAAGAGTTCAAATATAATTTAAAAGATGCTGGTGAGAAAAGATTGTTACAATTAAATGAGCTTGAAGAGATAAGGAATGAATCTTATGAGAGTGCTAAGATTTATAAAGAAAAGATGAAAATGTGACATGTTCAAAAGATTCTTACTAAAAATTTTCAACCAGGGCAACAAGTTTTGCTATATAATGCAAGGTTAAGATTATTTCCAGGCAAACTTAAGTCCATGTGGATGGGCTCATTTGTTGTGATAAAAGTTTATCCTTATGGAGATGTGGATTTTAAAGATCCTAATTTTGAGAAAATTTTTAAGGTGAATGGACATAGAATGAAACCTTATTATATAGGAGATCAACATAAATATAATGATAGAATGATGTTGGGTCAACCCGAATGAACACTGGTTACGTCGGGCTGACGATGTAAAACCGAACGCTTTATAGGAGACAACCCATAGTTATCAGCGTGTTTTTGCTTTGATTGTTGTTTTAATCTGATTAAGAAATTTGGGGTAGTATTTTTGAGTTTAATATGTGCTAGTAATGATTTTTAGACTTTATTTAGTGACCTAGACATGTTAGAATGAGAATTTGGACGTTAAGTTGACTGGTGCAAAAATGTGCACTGGTGCTTAAGTGCGACAATTTAATCACATGTACAAATTTTGATTTCTAGAAGGTGTAACTGCAATTTAGTTGGAATAAAAGTGTCTTGGCAGTTTCCAGTCGTACCTAAAAGTTATGAGGGAGAATTAGGCCTATAAATAGAAGGGGTTTGTGAAGGAATTTCACCCCAGATTCTTCTTAGCCCTAAAAGTCTAAGAAAGAGAGAGATTTAGAGAAAATTTCTAACAGTTTATTAGCCATTAGTATTGAAGGGATATTAAAGAAGATCAACCAGATAGAGAATACTATATCTGTATTAGAGACTAAGGTGCTTGAATTGCATGCTCATCTAGAACATATTGGGTGGCAACTTAAGATGCAATTCAACCATACCAGTTATGTAGAGGAAGCGGATAAGGCGATGTTCCTTAAGCAAAAGTGGATCGAAGATGATAGTATTAGAGCTTGTCACTACCGTTTGTTTTATCAACTCTATATTCTTGGAGAGACTACTGAGAGACAAGAATTCGTTCCTTCTAATGAAGAGTGGCATTAAGTTAAGTGTTAGGAATTGTGTGTTTGGAGTCATGTTTTTAAGTGTGTTAGTGTTTATGTCTTGTGTTTAGTGTTTGTGTCACTTATGTGTGTAATTGTAAATGTGTGTTAAGTGTTTTGTATTTTGGAAAAATTTTCTCATCCAAGACTATTTGGAGAGAGAACTAAGTGTTTAATGTGTTTGTACTTGTTTGTGAATTAATAAAAGTTTATTTTTGTTAAAATTTGTGTTTTTTTAGCCTCAAAATGAATTAATTATTATGGAGAATTTTGAGAGAGAAGGGAGTTCAAGGAAGTAAAAATAGTCATTCAAGTGTTTTGAGACCATTTAAAGGGGTTTACTTAGACTAATAGTGCATTTTACTTCGAATTAAAAATTTTAAAAATTCTGCACTGGCGCCTAAGCGCCACATATCGGGCTTAAGTGCGAGCCAACCCGAGAGGCAGCTGCCTGAGTGCCACTTACCCGCGCTTAAGCGCCGGTTCACGAAAATCGATTTGTGAACTGTTAAAAGTGAATTTTAAGTCAAAAAATGCCATTTTTAACACCTCCTATCGTCTTCCCCAACTCAAGTTCATGATTTTGAGGGCTAGGGCAAGTGAAATTTGGAGATTTCTTGGTGGAATCGAGTAAGATTTGCTAGATCCAAGTTTCTTGAGGTAAGAGCTTTACATCTATGCAAAAAATTTAGATTTTCACCATATATTTTAAGCACATTTGGAAGATTTTGAAAATTTACTATTCATGGTGAAAAGTGAAGAAAAATCTATGAAAATTGCTTGGGAAGTTTAGCTAGTGCTTTTGGAAGTTTAGTTTTGTGATTTAAACTAGATTTTTAAAGTTATTCTTAGAATTTATCAAATTTATAGAATGACACCAAGAATGAAAAAGAGCAGAGGAAAGAGTCCATTTGATTCGAGCAAATTTGTCAGTTCAAATGCCCAGGATCAATATAGTGGCACTCTACAATCACAAAAATTGATTCAGAAGCGATGTTTCAAGATTCCATGCGGAGAAGTGGAAGACCTGATAGTCCGCTGACAGTAGAAACAGTTCTGTTGTTTCTTTGTTGCCGCTGTGATTTCTGTTGTGAGGGAGTTTTATGCAAATCTCCCAGAGGTTGAGGACGATCGAGTTATGGTTCAAGGGAAGTTGGTACCTTTTACTCCAGAGGTAATCAACTTGTTTTACCATTTATCTCCAGAGACTTTGTGTTTTATGCGAATTATAGTCCTATGGAAGCGGAGTTAGACGAGATTATTTCATACTTGACTATTGGGAGAGGACTTTGGAAGATTACCAATGAGAGGAGAGTAAATTTCCTAACTTCAAAGTTATATGCACTTTCAAAGGCTTGACACTATTTCATTTCTGCTCGTCTGCTTCCAACCAATCATCTCAGTGAAGTGACTAGAGAGAGCAACATTGAATTATTGTATTAAGGAGGGAAAGCCCATCAACATAGGGGCTTTGATCTATCACACTATCATCAGTTCAGCTGCTGCTACTACTACTGAAGGTATGGGATTTACTTCCATGATATTTTATTTATGCGAGCAGGATGGAGTAAAGTATGATAGTTGAGAGGAAGTTCTGTTACCTCTAAAGCCCATAATGAAGGTGAATGTGAAGACTTATTCTGAGCATTCAATTTTTGGCTGGAGATGAGGATTTTCTAGAAGTTATGGATTAGAGATGTCAGCTGCATCTACCTCTGCTACATCTTCATCTAGACCATCTACTTCACGTGCTTCTACATCTAATGGTGATACCAAGACTCAGGATGAGTTATTGCAAAAGATGATTGATAATATCAATTTTACCGCTGATAAGGTATAAAATCTAGAGCATTTTTCAGATCATACTAATAGTTATAATAGCATAAAGAGTGATTATGAAGAGAAATTCCACTCATCTTTGGAGAGCCTGATTAGAGGTGAACCAGGAGTGCAATTTCCTTCATATCCTCGATATCCTGATTATGAGCCTGTAGAAAAATGGACAACGGTGATTTTGAGGATGAAGAGTAGATTTGAGAGATTCATTTTATGATTGTAATATGATGTGAACCATGTGGTCTGAGCTTGCTACATTTGCATCTGTATGTTGTTTTGGACTATGTTGTATTTTGGAATTTTATGTTTTATTACTATTATGGAGTTTGTGGTAGTTAATATTTTATTTTTAAATTTTAGGGTACTAGCTGTTGTTTTGTGTTTAGTACTGTGATTTAGTTAGTTTAGAACTTAACTTAATTTCATATCTGTTATAAAGTAGAAGATCTTAAACTTGAAATTAAAAAACTACTACCCTGTATTTTTCTTTTATCATGTTAGTGTGTTGTTTGCTTTTATACCCACTGTTTAGAAGTTTATTAAATCTCTCCCAATTTTAAACTAAAATAAAATGTTAGAAAATTTGATCAAAATAAATTTTCCTCCTGTCTTTAGTTTTATACTTGTATAATTAGGAAGTAAAAATTCATGTTAGCATGTTATTTCAATTTTCATTTCCTGCCTATATAATTATCTGATGCTAAACTATTTAATTTGTTAAAAATTTATGTTTGGGGGGATGAAAAATATTTTCAAAACTGGAATTTTATTTGTTCTCAAATGAACTACAAGTGAATTTGATTTTTTTTAAAAACAATTGATTATGTATATGAAGTTATATTAGGGAAGTAAAATTTGATTTTAGAAATGAGTAAGAAAATTTTCTTAAAATTTTAAGTAATGAAGAAAAACTTTAAGTTAAAAATTTTTAGTATAGAAAATAATTAATATAAGTGACTATCTTTAGTAAGAAAAATTGTATTTTTGAAAAATTTAGATAATTTAGACTTTTATTTTTAATACTTAAATTTATTTTATTAAAATGATTTTCAAAACTATTATTATATTTATAAGTAAAAGTTTTATATCAAGAATTTACTTTAGGAAAGGAGAAGTAGAATTCAAAATCATTAAAGACTTATCCAGATATAGTAATCCTTTCATGAAAAAGAAAAAGAAAAAGAAAAAGAAAAGAAAAGAAAAGAAAATAAAAAGAAAAGAAATGTAAGGGTGGAGAAGCTTGAGGACTAGTGCCTAATAAAAAATTGGTTCAACATTTGATCTTTTTAAAGTATAAGACTTGATAAAAATCTTAAGCTTATAAATATAATTTAGTAAGTAAAATTATTTTTAATAAAAATTTTTAAGTAGAGAAAATAAAAGAACTAAAATCTAAATTTAGAGAACTTACAATATTTTTTAAATTAGACAAGAACTCATATTTTCATAGTTCGTAACATTAAAAATTTTCGAACTTTAAGTTGGTCTCATTTACTAATTATTTTTTCTAAATTGGACTACTCCATTTCTAAATCTAAATTTTAGTAACTCCTAAAGAAACTCATATACATATCATAAATATTTGGTTTCTAAAGATTTAAGTGTCACTTGAGGACAAGTAATATTTTAAGTTTCGGGGATTTTGATACACCTAAAATATATAATATGTTTAGACACATTTTTATACCTATTTTTTGAGATATTACTCTTTAATGGAAGGTATTTTTGTGTTGTTCTTGCAGATACAAATAAAAATGGAAAAAATGCTTAAAGGAGTGAAAAATGATCAAATTTGGAGCAAAAAGGTGAAAAAATGTGCAAAAGGGTTTCGGCGCCTAAGTGCCAGATCCGGTGCTTACGCGCCAGTTAAACGAAGAAGACCGCTGCTAAGTGCTAAGACCCCGCACTTAAGCGCTAGTGGCAGTTACTAGACGAGTAAAATCAGTTTTCACGAATTTTGAAGAGGTTTTTGAGGCACCCATTGGCTTAATAGGTGGTTGTAACCACCATGGACAAAAATTATCATGAAAGGATGCGTCTCTTGGGCAAATACATTGAATCAAGACACATTTTGAAAAGATCCCAAGGCACTTCTTGGAAAACTTTAAAAAAAAAGAAGAGAAGACTTAAAAAAGAGTCTTGAAAATATTGACAGGTTTTGAAAGTTCTTCTTTAGGGAGTTAGTTTGAAGAGATTTTTAGGAACCACTTTTTTATTTACTTTATCCTTTTTGTTATTTTGTTTTAAGTGATTGTAAAAGAGAAGAGATTCAAAGGAACTGCAAGAGTTTGGTGGAGGACTTGAGATAAGTTTTTATCTTTTTTTTAGACTACTTTTGATTTTAATGGAGACTTGTTGTTGGTTTGACAATGATTTCTTCTTTTAAACTAAAGTGTGGTTTTGTTTCCTCCATGGATTCTGAGTAGTTTTCTTTATCTTTCTTCTTAAAATGATAAGTAATTAAGTTTTGGATGGAAGTTGTGGAGAGTATTGATCTTTAATGTTGGAAGAGTTGTGATAATTTAAATCCATCCACTTCATTTACTTCTTGATTTGACTAAACCAGATGTTAAAATTTGTTGTGAGAACATGTAAGAATCGGGCTGATATTGTCTCAGTAAACAATTAGAAAGAATCACATGAGGTTGTATGAATGAGAATGTAGTTCATATGATTGAGTGCAAATAAATAGGGAAATATTCATTGATGGGTGTAGAGTTAGAGGACTTTAAAGTGATAGGTTAAAGCCCCCAACTTGGTTTGTTGTTTTAGGTTCTGATACGAGAATGTTAGCCCCCAGGTGGAGGGAATAGAGAGAACTCTAGAGTGAGAGTTAGTATCTTCCCTGACTAGCTGGTCTTTAGAACTATTCAAACTTTAAAGAAGCCAATGTTCTTTATAACCTCTCTAGTATGGGTAAAGAATATTATTGCTCTTTTTTGACACAACACAATTTGCATACTTCCATAACAGAATTCCTATACTTATTACTAATTCATGATAACAAGAAATATATTTTCATATTATATAACTTTCTTCTATAAAAACTTTAGTTATCTTTTTACAGTTTTATTAAAATATCAAAAATACCAAAACTATTTAAATTTTTAATTCCTGCAAAAATTATTTTTTAGTTTAAGTAATTAACTTTTTAAAAATAGAAAAACTTTCTAAAAAATGCATATTGCATAATCTTCCCTGTGGGTTCGATATTCAGATATTAATAGAAAAGTCCTATATTACTTGATAACGATATGTATACTTGTGTAGTATCCCAATATAAATATATATAGATTAAAAAGTTAAATTCTTATTTTTCTTCAGGATCAAGTTTTTGATTTTGTTGCGAAATAAGGAAATATATGTGAAAAATACCATCAGAACTATTGCTATACTATGCATAAGCATTAAGTCAGGATCATTTACGAATTTAGATTTGCCTATAAATTCTCTTATTTTATTAATGTGAGGTATTTTCACTGGCTCTTAATTTACTTTGAAAACTGATCACTTGTGAGGTTAAAATTTGTTGAGAAACATAATGACCTGGGAGGGCTATGATTTCACCCATCTAGTGGATATGACACTTCATTCTAGGCAGAGTCATAGCGATCACCTAAAGGGGAGTGCAAATAAATGGGGAGATAGGTTTTGATGGGCGTAGAATTGGTTAGTTTTAGAGTGTCGAGCTAGATTCTAATGAATTTGGCTTAAGGTTTAGTACCTAGATGCTGGGGTTCGACCATCATAGTGGCATATGCTTAGGGGCATCTAGAGGTGAGAGGCTAGATAGTTATGATGCAAAATTGAGATGTTAAGGAATCAACCTTAAGTTAGCCAATGTTCATTGCTAGCACCGGAAGGGTGTAAAGAATGGGACTGCTCCTATTTGTCACCGATTACATCAAATTTTAAGCATTTTATTCCTTCACATTATGTAGGTAATTGCACAAGAAAGGTAATCTTTAACATTTAAAAATTCTCCAAACCAATTTATCCAGATAAGTTATCATCAGATTTAATATTTTCATTTAGGAGTAGTTGTTACAAAACTCACTTTAATCGACATTCCAAACTAAGGCTTGATAGTAGTAGACTAGAATTAGCCTAAGAGATTTCTTACCTTGCTTCTTTGTGAGATCGGTACTGGGGACTCAAAAGAAAACTCGATATTACTTGAAATGATACGTATACTTGTGTAGTACCCTGAGTGTGTAAATATTTTCTAAATTTTATACCATTTTGATTTTTCACACTAGTCGCTAAATATAAATTGGATCAAGTTTTTGGCCATCTTTTGGAAGCTAAATTACCGCGTAATTGCAGGTTGGGTCAGATATTCTTTTGTCTTAAGTTATCTTCTAATTCTTCCTATTGGTACTAAGTAAATGGTGGACGTGGTCTTTCTATATTTATCTTAGTTAAGGAGAAAAGTTTTTCTAATTCCATTGGTCTTTTAATCTCCTTATCCTCATTTCTCAACTTAAAAATCTTTTGAAACATATCCTCCAATTCTCATCTATTTCTTAGTTTGATATCTTTATCTTGCTCATCATTCATCTCCTTGGGGTCTATCTCAGGGCCACTAAGTAAAATCTCTCTAGGATAACTGTTAATTGCATTAATAGTCTGCCCTTGCTGATTTTCTATATTCATAATTACAACCCCTTGAATTTTCAGCAGACTCTTCATTTGATTCACAACCTCTTCGAACAATAACTCCTCATTTTGTGGGTTGAAGTTAAATAAAAAAATGATTGCTAATTAAGTTAATAATTTCTCCCCATATGGTTTTTTATATTCAACATAGCAACCCCTTGGTTTTTTAACAGATTTTCCATTTACTAAACAACCACTTCTATAGACATCTCCTTCTCCTCGTATGGTAGGTTAGAGTTAAATTCAAATAAGAAAGAAGGTCCAAAGTTATAATTATCCTAATTATTCCAATTACCTAAGGGATCATCTTGATATTAATCCCATGATTGGTTTCCTCCTTAATAATTGTTATTCCATTTAAATTTGGAAGGATTCACCCAGTCTGGGTTTTCATAATTGAAATAAGGGTTATTTGAGTGATCGTTTATCTCATCGATATTTTCAAAATAGTTAGTGTCAATCATCTATCCAAGTGAATTTTTTTGAATTACTAGGGGTTCATGAGGTTGAAACATTGCATATTGATCATATTTTCTTAAAATATCTGCAATCTGAGAAGTTAAAGTATTTAGTATATCATCTTCATAATACCTCATCATTTCTACAACAGCTTCTGAATATCTTTTCTATTTCCTAATCTTCCTAACAATTCTCTCTATTTCTGAGTCGTATGATTCAAGGTCTGTAGCTTTTGAACTACACATACAAATCTAGAGACTTAACTAATAGGATAGATATCAAGCACGTTAAACAATATAAAATATTTTTGGTATTTTTTTGTTTTTATTTAAAATAAACACTGAAATTAAATACACTAGATAACAACACTACAATTTCCAAATCCAGGTTTTGCAAATTCAACTAAAATTGTCCTGTAGTTCTTACTAAAACTCCCACTATAACAACGCCAAAAACTTGACTTGACCTGCAATTACACAGTAATTTAGCTTCCAAAAGATGGGCAAAATCTTGACCCAATTTATATTTAGCGTATAGTGTGCAAAAACCATTATTTTATAAAATTTAGAATTTTTTATTAATAGTTTACATAGTAGAGTTACTACGCAGGTTTATGTATCGTTTTAAGTAACATAGGGCTTTCTTTAAAAACCTAAGTATCGATCCCATAGAGAAGTAAGGTAAGAAATCCCACAGGCTAATTCTAGTCAACTACTATTTTGCCTTAGTTTGAGATGCCGATTAAAGTGAATTTTTTAATAACTATTCCAAAATGAAATTATTTAATCAATGGTCTAACAACTACTTCAAAATGAAAATATTAAATATAAAGATAACCCTGTATGGATGAATTGGTTTGGTGAATTTTGAAACATAAAAACTAATATTCTTATGTAGTGAATTAGATAATGTTTAAGAATGAGATACGTAGAATTCAATATAGCTAATAACACTAGGAGCAAATCTCTTCTTTACCCTCTTCCAAGAACATAAAGAATATTGGTTAACTTAAAGTTGATTCCTTAACATCCCAATTCCCCCATCAAAACTACTAGCCTGTCATCCTAGCTTCCCACAGCCAAATCTAGGTGTTAAGGTTAAGGTACATAGCCTTAAGTCAAATTGATAGGAATCTGGCATGTCACCCTAGGAACAACCAATTTACACCAATTAAAAAATATTTCCTTAATATTGCATTCAACTACATTAAATATTGTAATGTGCTAAAATAAGAGCAATTCTATTCTTTAACCTCTTTCAAGTGCATAAAGAATATGGTTAATTCAGAGTTTGGTCGCTAAACCAGTGGTTAGGCTAGTAAGACACTAGCTCTCACTTTAGAGTTCCCACTTCCCCTCACCTGAGGGTTAATATCTAGCTTTAGTTTCCAAATATCTGGACCAAATTGGGTATTTAGTCTATCACCCTAAAATCTCCAAGTTTAGGCCCATCAAAACTTATTTTGCTATTTATTTGCACTTAACCTCTGGGACTACACTCTCATCTATGAGGCTAAATTTGATTCTTACTATGTTGGAACATAGCCCATTTCGAGTCACTATATTTTACAAAAGATTTTAACAAATAAATTGACCAGATCGATAAGTAAATTAATCATAGAGTTTAAATCATCACATTGATAATTAAAACATATAATAACATGCATTCCAAAATCCTAAACATGAATCCTACTCATTTCAAAAGAAAAGTAAAAGGAAAACAACGACATAACATACTCATGTCATTATTTCTTAACAAGAAGAAAGAGTAAGAAATGTTACTCACAAAGCACGAAGACAACACAACAGAAAAATTACATCAAAGAAAATCAAATAGATAAGTGTTTACAAAAAATTATAAGATAATGAAGAACACAATACTTAGCTTTTTCCCCTTGAAAGAAAGATGTAGATCTCTCTAACAAAGTTTCCCTCTAAACTATGCAATGCTAGTATAATTCCTTACATTTTTTGTCAAAATCCCCTGCCCAATCTCTCCAAAAAAGGTAAAAATCTACATTCCTACTCCTATTCTAAAATATTCAAGCATTCCTTTCTACACTCATGCTAAAAATCTCTCTAAAAATCACCCTCTAGACTCTCCATGAGAGGTACCAAGCCCCTCTTTTTAAAGAGACACAAAACACCTCTTTATTATAAAAGACACACCTCTACACTTCAAGAGATACACCTCTTCACTCCAAGAGACACAACACTTCTTCTAAAATCTTTTCCAAGTGTTTAAATTCATTGAACTACTCTATGGGGGGGTGCAAGTTACTTGAAATCTTCTTGAACATCCTAGAATAGCCCAAAATCACCAAAAAATAGCTCCTTAACCATTTATGCCACCTAGGTGCCAGTTTTGGGCCCCTAGGCACTGTCTTCTCTATGTTTGGCACCCGGGTGCCATTTTCGGTCACCTAGGCTCTACCATTTTGCTCCGTTTTGCTCCTTTTTAGCTCCGTTTCGCTCTATTTTAGCTCTATTTCGCTGCAAATTGTTATAAATATAAGATAAGCATGAAAATGACCTTTATTTAAAGTGTAATTTCATTCAAAAATATGTGATAAATATAAAGTATATTAAGCATAAAAGAACATACTGAAATGTGCCAAGTCAGAATTTTCTTCCTTGCTCGTTTTGACTTCAAATTGCTTCATTTTCTCCAAAAGTCCATTTCTTGTACCTAAAACCAAAACTATGCAAAATACCTTCCTTTAAAGTGTAATATCATTAAACATGAGCATAGATTGTATATGAAAAAGTTGGTGATTTTTTAGGTGTGTCACCAACCACATTTAGGTACTTATTGAGAGATGTTTTAAATCTACCGACTGAAATCAGTGTGTTCTTCAAGAACATATGTGCAATTCATTTGAAGATTATTAGCATACGACAATTAGAAAAAAAACATTCCAATAATATTATGCAAGCTCAAAATAATATTCCCACCTATTTTTTTTTACTCAATGAAGCATCTGACGGTGCATCTACCACACGATGCCTTACTTGGAGGACTAGTACAGTATCACTGGATATATCCATTTGAGAGGAATGTAGCAACAGATGCAAACTATGTAGCTATTAGCTACTACATAAATAATATTATAAATTTGTGCTAAAAAATAATTTATTTACAGATTTTTTAATAAACTAAAGAAAACTGTGACAAATAAATCATGACCAGAAGGATCCATTTATGAAGCATATTTATTGTAAGAGACCGTCACTTTCTGCTCCTTCTATTCTATGCAAGAAGAATCTATGTCATTGGGTGGGGTGCCTCCCTTAAAACTTTATGTTTTTTAGTAGTTTGGTGAAGCATCAGGGAGGTACACATCATGTTATCTTAGTGATCAGGAACTTCATACAATGACACTGTATGTTATTTAAAATTGCGATAAAGTTCAACCCTTTATTGAGTAAGTCACTAAATCATGACCAATCTATGGGTTTATGATATAATTTCATATTTTAAGTAATTACTTGATTAATCTAAAATGGAGTTATGATTAAATTTGAACCCTAAATTGTGATTAAATTTATGACATCTAAACTCATGAACGACTTTCAAACTCAAATCCAATCCATGGAGGATCGCCAATGGGTCACCCATGATCCATGAAACCCATCAAGACATACTCAAGACCAATGGAAAACCCATTAAATGCACCAAACCACCATTTTTGACCTAAGTCAAAAGATCATCATGAAGGGAGGAGGAGGTGTCATTCATCACAAAGCCATTGGATGCCTTGTTAGCTTACGTGGAAGGGAGGATAATCCAACTCACATGAGATCCTTATCCAACTCACTCCCCATCCAATGGAAAGATAGACTTGCTCAAGCCATTCTCTTCACTAAACTTGAGCTCATAATAAGCTCACCATCAAAATGATAAACACAATGATGCTTAACCGAAATTTGATCTTATTGGACTTCCTGATCTTCCCTGAGCTACCTCCATCTTCCTCCAATAGAATTCAAGCTCAACCATGGTTTCTCCATGATTATAAATAAGCCAACCCAAGAGTTGTTCATATACCTAAAATATATAGTATTTTTGTACACATTTTTATACCTATTTTTGAGATATTGCACTTAAATGAAAGGTATTTGTATGTTTTTCATGTAGGTCTAATCAAATGGATGGAAAATACTAAAAGAAGTGAAAAAGGGTCAAATTTGGAGAAAAAAAATGAACTGAGGCGCCTAAGCGTCAGAACATCCGTGCCTAAGCACCAAGTACCTCGTGCTTAAATGTCAAAGTTAATTACTTAAAGAAATATTTAATTAGAGCAGATTTTTGAAGAGGTGATTGAAGAAAAATTTGATAAAAATGTGGGAAATAGCCCATGGACATGAAAATTAATTCAATTGATTTTTGAGAAGACAACTTCTAGAAGATTCATTGAATGGAGACACCTTTTTGAAAAGACATCAATGCACCCCTTGGATTTTTATAAGAAAAACTTAAACTTTCCAAAAGAGGAGGCCAGCAACCAACCACTAAAATTATCAACTACCGTCGCCGCCCATCTTAGCTTTATTTTATTTTATTTTGAGTGTTAGTTTGTATTGTGAGAGAAGGAAGATAATTCAAAGGAACTTCAAGACATTTGATGGAGAGAACCAAATANATCATGTTATCTTAGTGATCAGGAACTTCATACAATGACACTTTATGTTATTTAAAATTGCGATAAAGTTCAACCCTTTATTGAGTAAGTCACTACATTCTATTAATAGTTTATCCTTTTGGATGGGAATATTATAATAAGTTAATTCATAACTTTTTTTAATGTGGTCACAGTTTATTCTTAGATTGTTGACCTTACTTTTCTGAGGACCCCAAACTGACACCCATAGACAAGACATGTCTTGAGTCACCCACACTGGCTTAAGATTCTCACACACCTTCTTAAGGACCTAATGATCACCATGATCACTAAGTCCATCCTACGAAGGGGGGGACCCTTGAGCCCATCTAAGGTTCTCAAAACCTTAGAAATTGGATTAACCCTCAATATACCCTCTTTTGGCTCAAACCATGATAACATCCCAAAATGATCAGATCAATGTTAACAAACCCCGATTTGGTCAACCTTGGACCCAATAGTCATCACATTAACCATTTGGTCAAACTTGGACCCAATGGTCACCACATGGACCATTTGGTCAACCCTGACACCAAATTGGTCAAAATAGGTCAATTGGTCAACCTTGGCATCCAATTGGTCAAACTTGGGCATTTGGTCAAATCTAGGACCTAATTGGTCAAACTTTGTCAAGAAGGCCAACCTTGGACCTAATTGATCAAAATTGGTCAAATAGTCAACCCTATACTCATCTTGACCAATATATGGGTTTATGATATTATTTCATATTTTAAGTAATTACTTGATTAATCTAAAATGGAGTTATGATTAAATTTGAACCCTAAATTGTGATCAAATTTATGACATCATATATAACATCTAAACTCATGAACGACTTTCAAACTCAAATCCAACCCATGGAGGATTGCTAATGGGTCACCCATGATCTATGAGAGCCATCATGGCATACCCAAGACCCATGGAAATCGCATTAAATGCACCAAACCACCATTTTTGACCTAAGTCAAAAGATCATCATAAAGGGAGGAGGAGGTGTCATTCATCACAAAGCCATTGGATGCCTTGTTAGCTTAGGTGGAAGAAAGGATAATCCAGCTCACATGAGATCCTCATCCACCTCACTCCACATCCAATGGAAAGATAGTTTTGCTCAAGCCATTCTCTTCACTATACTTAAGCTCATAATAAGCTCACCATCGAAATGATAAACACAATGATGCTTAGCCAAAATTTGATCTTATTGGACTTCCTGATCTTCCTGAGCTACCTCCATCTTCCTCCAATAAAATTCAAGCTCAACCATGGCTTCTCCATGATTATAAATAAGCCAACCAAGAGCTGTTGATACACCTAAAATATATAGTGTTTTGGTACACATTTTTATACATATTTTTGAGATATTGATCTTAAATGAAAGGTATTTGTGTGTTTATTGTGTAGGTCTAATCAAATGGATAGAAAATACTAAAAGGAGTGAAAAAGGGTCAAATTTGGAAAAAAAATGAACTGAGGCGCCTAAGCGTCAGAACATCCGCGCCTAAGCGCCAAGTACCTCGTGCTTAAGTGCCAAAGTTAGTTACTTAAAGAAATATTTAATTAGAGCAGATTTTTGAAGAGGTGATTGAAGAAAAACTTGATATAAATGTGGAAAATAGCCTATGAACATGAAAATTAATTCAATTAATTTTTGAGAAGACAACTTTTAGAAGATTCATTGAATGGAGACAACTTTTTGAAGAGACATCAAGACACCCCTTGGATTTTTATAAGAAAAGACTTAGACTTTCCAAAAGAGGGGGCCAGCAACCAATCACTAAAATTATCAACTACCCGCCCATCTTAACTTTATTTTATTTTATTTTGAGTGTTAGTTTGTATTGTGAGAGAAGGAAGATAATTCAAAGGAACTTCAAGACATTTGATGGAGAGAACCNCTTTATTTTATTTTATTTTGAGTGTTAGTTTGTATTGTGAGAGAAGGAAGATAATTCAAAGGAACTTCAAGACATTTGATGGAGAGAACCAAATATAAGTGTTTATCTTTATAACTACACTTGGTTTTTAATTTAGATTTCTTATTTGTGAGTATGACTTCTACTTTTAAACTCATGTGTCGTTGTGCTTTCTTCTTGGATTCTGAGTAGTTTTCTTTATCTCTTTCCTTAAAATGATAAGTGATTAAATGTTAACAGAAAGTTATGTGAAGTATTAGACTTCAATGTTGGAAGAGGTTGTGATGATTCAAGACCTTGCACTTCATTTACTTCTTGATTTGGCCAATTAAGATGTTAGGACCTGTTGTGAGAACATGTAAGATCCGAGATGATATTGTCTCAGTCAACAAATAATTGAAATCACATATTGATTTCATGAATGAGAATATAGTTCATGGGGTTGAGTGCAAATAAATAGGGAAATATATTTTCAAGGGTGTATAATTAGAGGACTTTAAAGTGATAGGCTAAAGCCCCCAATTTGATTTATAGTTTAAATTTTGATGGGAGATGTTAGCCCCGAGTTGGAGGGAGGAGAGGGAACTCTAGAGTGAGAGCTAGTCTCTTCCCTGCCTAGCCAGTCTTCAAGACTATTCAAACTATAGCATCTCTAGTAAGGGTTAAAAATATTGATGCTCCTATTTGGCACAAGACATTTAGCATACTTCCAAAACTGAATTTCTAAGTTTATCATTAATTCATGATAAGAAAAAAGATATTTTACTTATATTGCCTTCATCTTGCAAGTATTTTAGTTAAGTTAATTACTTGCTTACTTTATCTTCAATTATCAAAAATTACAAAAAGAATCGAACTTTTATTTCTACTATAACATCTTAAGTTTGAGTAAGAATATATATTGCTAAGTGTTTTGTTATCTAAAACTAATCCTTCCCGTGGGTTTGATATTTAGGACTTAATCATAAAGTTCTATATTACTTGATAATGATACATATACTTGCGTAATATTTCATATTGAAATATTATAAATATAATCACATACATTTCACTTTACATCTCTATATATAGAAAGTCGAGATCAGCTACGCACAAGATAGAAAAAGAACCTACAGCTCTCAAACCTTGAAATACTCATAAGGATTCAATCCTCCATAATCCCCACCTACAAACCACCATAAAGCTTCAATCTCTCACCCCTGAAATAGGACAATTTTTTGGACCAACACAAAACTTTTTCAAGCTTCAATCAAACCACTCCAACACCATCACTGACCTTAACGAAGAATTTTCCAATCAAGATCCGACCAACCCGCAAGCTCTAACTTACTATTGGGTGAAACCGTGAGGCCATTTCAACTTAGATATAACTAAACTTGAATTCACACCAAATTAAACTTAAGAAGAGCTTCGCAAGGACCT
>NEWO01000596.1:319884-330424 GCA_003013225.1 Phalaenopsis aphrodite | reverse complement strand
TTAGACCTAGGGTAAACCTAAACCCTAACCAACATTGGGTTTAGTCAACCCCCTTAAACCTTTGGGTCCAAACTTATATGAATCCAAGTAAAAAAATCCAATTTTACCCACATTATACTTAGGTTCATCATACATAGGCCTAAGTCAGAACAAGAAATCTTTCGGTCAAACCCTAATTGGACTCAAATCAAACCTTAGATATTTGGATTCAATCCACATGAACCCAAACCCAAAACCAAAACCCCATGAGTTCAGTTCACAAAATCTCAAGTCAAACCCAAAACTTTTGGGTTTAATCCATTTAAACCCAAACTTAAATTAAAACCTTTGGGTTCAACTACATTGAACAAAAAATAAACCGAAACAAAATCCAATTAGGTTTAATCTCAATTAGACCTAATTTTCCTTAAGTCTTAATTACACTAGGCTTAAGTAACCTTTAAACCTTAATTAGGTCTAACACTAGTTAGAGCTAATTAACCCTTTAACCTTAACTACAGTAGGTTTAAGTGACCTATAAACCATAATTAGGTATAACCTTAATTAGACCTAATTAATCTAATTAAACCTTACTTACATTAGGTTTAATTAACCTTAAACCCTAATTAAGTGTAATACTAATTAAATCAAATTAATCTAATTAAACCTTACTTAAATTAGGTTTAATTGATCCTAAAACCTAACTAGGTCTAACTCAAATTAGACCTAATTAATCTTCTTAAGCCTTAATCACATTAGTTTAAGTGACATATAAATCTTAATTAGTTATAACCCTAATTAGACCTAATTAATCTAATTAAACCTTACATAATTAGATTTAATTTAACTTTAAACTCCAATTAGATTTATTTCTAAATCGACCTAATTAATCTAATTAAACCTTACTTATAATATGTTTAATTAACCCTAAACTCCAATTAGGTCTAACCCTAATTAGATCTAATTAAACCTTACGTAGATTAGGTTTAATTAACCCTAAACCATAATTAGATCTAACCCTAATTAGACACAATTAATTTAATTGAACCATACTTGAATTAGGTTTAACTAACCATAAACCCCAATTAAATCTAACCCTAAATAAACCTAATTAATCTAATTGAACCTTACTTACATTAGGTTTAATTAACTATAAACCTAATTAGGTCTAACCCTAATTACACCTAATTAATCTAATTAAACCTTACTTACATTAGGTTTAATTAATCCCAAACCCTAATTAGGTCTAACCCAAATCAGACCTAATTAATCTAATTAAAGCTTACTTACATTAGGTTTAATTATCCATAAACCCTAATTAGGTCTAACCCTAATTAGACCTAATTAATCTAATTAAACCTTACTTATATATTAGGTTTAACTAACCCTAAACTATAATTAAGTATAACCCTAATTAGAACTAATTAACTTAACTTAGGTTTAATTAAACTTAAACACCAATTATGTCTAATCCAAATTAGACCTAACCCTTAAGTCTTAACTTAAATAGGCTTAAGCAAACCTAAACCCTAATTAAGTCTAATTCTAATTCGACTTAATTAATACGTAAAGCCTTACTCACATTAGGCTTACGATACCTTAAGCCCTGTTTAAGTCTAACCTAAATTAGACTTAAAACATCGGTTATGCCTTAATAAAATTAGGCTTATTCCTTCAACCTCAACCATAAGTTCAACCCAAATTGAACTTAAACTAACTTAAATCATAGGTTGAACCCAAATTATCTAAGTCAACCTACATCTTAGGTTCAACCCAAATTGAAACTAAGTCAAGCCAAATAAACTTAAACTTCAGGTTCTACCTATATAAACTAAAACCTTAGGTTTAACCCAAGTTGAATCTAAATAAACGCAAACCTTAGGTTCATCTCAAATTGAACCTAAGTCAATCTAAATCTTAGGTCCTACCTAAATCAGACCTAAATTATTCCATACTTTAGATTTAACCTTAATTGAATCTACACATCAAACCTTAGGACCTACACAAATTGGATCTATATTATCTTAAATTTTAGATTCTACCTAAATTGAATTTAAATAACACAAACTTTAGGTCCTACATAAATAAGACCTAAACCACCTCACACCTTAGATTCTACCGAAATTGAATCTAAGTAACATTAAATCTTAGATCCTACCTAAATTGGACCTAAATCAGCCCACACCTTAGATTCAATCTCAAATTGAATCTAATTCTCATCAAACTTTAGGTCCTACCAAAATTGGATCTAAAATACCTTAAACTTTAGGTTCTACCCAAATTGAACTTACATGACATTAAACTTTGGGTTCTACCTAAATTGAACCTAAATGACACTAAAATTTAGGTCCTACCTAAATTGGGCCTAAACCACCCCAAACCTTAGGTTCTGCCCAAATTGAACCTACATGACATTAAACTTTAGGTTCTAAATAAATTAAAGCTTTGTCACTTCATAACCTTAGGTTCTACCCACATTGAACCTAAAACTTAAAGCCTGACATATGTCAAACTCAATATTAAGTCTCTATTAGGTTATATAAACATTGAACCTAAATTTTAAGTCTAATTTATTAGGCTTTAACCCAAATTGAAACTAAGTCAAGCCAAATAAACTTAAACTTCATGTTCTACCTATATGAACTCAAACCTTAGGTTTAACCCAAGTTAAATCTAAATAAACGCAAACCTTAGGATCATCTCAAATTGAACCTAAGTCAATCTAAATCTTAGGTCCTACCTAAATCGGACCTAAATTATTCCATACTTTAGATTCAACCTTAATTGAATCTAATTCACATCAAACCTTAGGACCTACATAAATTGGATGTATATCATCTTAAATTTTAGGTTCTACCTAAATTGAATTTGAATAACACAAACTTTAGGTCCTACATAAAAAAGATCTAAACCACCTCACACCTTAGATTCTACCTAAATTGAATCTAAGTAACATTAAATCTTAGATCCTACCTAAATTGGACCTAAATCAGCCCACACCTTAGATTCAATTTCAAATTGAATCTAATTCTCATAAAACTTTAGGTCCTACCAAAATTGGATCTAAAATACCTTAAACTTTAGGTTCTACCCAAATTGAAACTACATGACATTAAACTTTGGGTTCTACCTAAATTGAACCTAAATGACACTAAAATTTAGGTCCTACCTAAATTGGGCCTAAACCACCCCAAACCTTAGGTTCTACCCAAATTGAACCTAGATGACATTAAACTTTAGGTTCTACATAAATTAAAGCGTTGTCACTTCATAACCTTAGGTTCTACCCACATTGAACCTAAAACTTAAAACCTGACATATATCAAACTTAAAATTAAATCTCTTTTAGGTTATATAAACATTGAACCTAAATTTTAAGTCTAATTTACTAGGCTTTAATCAAATTTCTTTAGGTCTAACTGACATAAGGCCTAAAATAAATGACATAATGACCTAAAAATGATGATTCAATTTCACATCTAAATTCAACTGACATAAATAAAATGAAATTCATTTTATAAGACATTAAAATCTAAACCTAAACTTAAAAATACAACTAGGCTTGAGAAGATATTTTTTAAGAGGTAACCCATGGTTGCTAAAAAAAGATCTTCCAACCACTTGTGGCAAATGAAATCGGAAGCATAATGATCGGGGACGACAGAATTATGGGATCTTGATCGGATCATCCCAAATAAACATAAATGAAAAAATGAAAAATTCAATCGAATAATAAATCGTAAACAACCTAAAATTTTCCAAGGTTTAAAATTTGAATATGACAATAAAAGTGAACAAAGATCACCGAATGTAACTTGAACTTCTGTGTTCAGATCTACGATGATCTCTTGGACGACGCAATATGTGGTTACTGATAAGAAACTTCTGGTTTTGGTTTAAAGACCATTCAAACTTAGTAGATTTGAATACCCTCACAGCCTCGAAATGACCGAGCCATAGCCATCTTCAGAAGATCTTCTAAAAATTATTCAACTAACTAAATTGAAAAATTAAGACTTGATTTCATGGTTAATGTTGTTCTGATTTGCAGGTTTGCTCAATACATGAGATAAATTACGCTTTAGATTTATTTTGCATGTTATTATGATGTGCAAACTCTATTTTGCAGGGACGACATTCTGAAGCGGAAAAGGAAAACCTCAAGATGAGAAAACGACAACAACAGCACCATAAACCAACAAAATAAAACAAAATAAACAAGACATAAACCTAATAAAATTTAACAAAGAGTTCAAATTTAAGAAAGCATCCTTCCCTTTATAATGAGTTTATGAATTGTGAAGAAATTAAAATCATTTAAAAATACATATATAAATTGTTTTGTGTCATTCTTTAACCCTCTTCCAAGTGCATAAAGAAAATTGACTAATCCAGAGTTTGGTCCATAATTTCATGGTTAGGCTAGGAGGATACTGACTGCCTCTCCAGAGCTCCCACTACTCCCTCACCTGAAGGCTAACAATCTTGCATTAGTTTCCAATCAGCTAGACTAAATTGGAGATTTTAATCTGTCACCTTAAAATCTCCAATTCGGCATCCAACAAAGTTAATTTCCTTATTTATTTGAACTCAACTCCATGGATGCCATCCTCTCCCATGAAATCAAATGTAATTCTCACTATGTTGTAGAAATCATAGCCCTTTCGGTACATATATTTCTCAACACATTTTAACATTTTAATTTGTCAAATCAAAAAGTAAATGAAGAGCATAGTTCAAATCATCACAAATTATTGAAATTTAAAATCATATAAAACAAAATCAATTCTTCACAAAACCATATCTCAAAGTATGGAGAAGGATAAAGAAGACTACTTAGAATTCATGAGAACGATACGACAAAACACAAATTTCATTCATAAGAATAAGTTTACAAAATAAAAGAAATAAAAGACACAACTTATCTCACAATCCTTCCTAAGCAAATCTATAAAAGTTCTCTTCAAGCCTTTCTCTTCTTACAAGCACTCTCAATTCTCTGGTAGAAGTGTAATGAAGAAGAAATCTTTCACCTTCCCTCTCCTCTTATAATCCTTGAAAAAATCTTCAAGTCCTTGAATTTCTCTCTCTCTCTCTCTTTCTCCCTTTTGTCCCCTTTACACTCCACTTCAGCCTCTCTCTTCCTTAGACTTCTCTCTCTTTTATCAAAGGCTGCCTCTCTCTAAAAAGAATTCAAAATTCTCTCCAAAATTTTATCTAAAAGTTAACTCTTTCGAATTCAAAAGGCATGCCCATTGATCCAAGAGACACATCCCTTCATAAAATAACCTTTCAAAAGTATCTAGATGCATTGAATCACTCCAATGGGTGTTTAAAAAAGTTTCCTTTTCGAAAATTTACGCAAAATTTGTCTTGAATCACCTTAATCCTCAAAAAGTCATCTCTGGTGCATCTGACACCAGTTCTGACACATCTGGCACTTTTATTGGCACATCTAGTGCCATCTTGCTTAAGTCCAAGCTGTTCTAAGTTTTGGCACTTATGGCGCCAATTCTGGCGCATCTGGTGCCAGCTTGCTTAAGTTTACGTTGTTCTGGGTTCTAGCGCATCTCGCGCAAGTTCTCTGTAAAATGACACATTTGGTGCCAATCTAGCGCATCTAACACCAGCTCTTTGTAAAATGGTGCAGCTGGCGCCATAATTCGCAAAATTTGTTGTTTTGGCTCCAAATTTTGTCTTTTTTACTACTTTTGCTCCAAATGCCTAAATTTTATATACCCGCAACAAAAACATGAAAATACTCTTCTTTAAAGTGCAATATCACCAAAAATAAGCATAAAATGTATACTTAAAATAACATATTATTTTGGTGTATCAAAATCTCCCAAACTTAAATGTTCCTTGTCCTCAAGTGACACTTTTTCTACATAAAAGCATATGTCTTAGGGCAGAGATTAACTTATTACTCCTATACTTTAGTTAATATATAAAATAATAATATTTAAGAAAAATTATTAATAACTTAGATTCAAACTCTAATTTTATGAGTTCTTAGTAATCAAATTTAAGATTTCTGAATCTCTATTCATTTTAAGAAAAATTACAATTTGTCATATTAAGGATACTTAGAACATTCATATGAAAAAGAACTTCATGAAAACTTTCATAACTTGATTCAAGTGAAGCCAATTTTTTATTAGGAAGCTCCTCAAGCTTCTCCTCACTCATTTTTATTTTCTTTTCTTTGTTTTTTTGCTTTTTTTACTTTTTTTTCCTTTTAGGATCTTTTCAATCATTTCATTTCTTTTCCTTTTTCAAGCAAAGATTACTATATCTAGATAGCCTTTAATAATTTTGAACTTCACGATCCCCTTCTGAAAGTCAAAACTCCTTATCTTTCTTCACTTTATAAATTCATATTAGTTTATGAATTTTCTTAAAGCTTCATTCTTTTCTTCTTACATGAAACTCTAAAATTCTTAATACTTCAAAAATACAATTTCTTTTACTTAAAATAGAAAAAACATAGTCTTATCTTGTCACACCAAACCTCTTTAACTTAAAATTTGACCTTCATTATTAAAAACTTTTACTTAAATTTACCATAATAATCAAAAGCATAAGTATAGTCATTTAAAGTTAAATCTTAATATCTCAGTTCATGTTAAAGAATTTTAAAACTATAGTTAATTGAGGACAAATAAAATTTAGTTTACTTCTTTTTAAAAGAAAATTTTCTTTCCCCCAAACGTAAGTTCTTAAGTGATTTAAAAATGTTTTAGTATAAAATGTAGTAGGTGAAAGAAAACAAAAAATGCATAAAAATAAAAACTAACATGTAGAAGATTTTTATAGAATGAAACTAATCTCTATTATACTGCAAGCACTAACTTTAAAAATGCACACAATCTTTAAAGCATTAAATTAAACATAATACATTCTAAAGAATTTGCTGAAAAATAAAAACTGAAACAAAAACTAAAAATACTAGGGAAAGTAAAAATCAACTGTTACTATTACAATATAGGTTCACAATATAAAACGAAAGTTTTTACCACAATTGTTTCAAATGAAATCAAATAAAAACATAATAAAAAATAATAGACAAAACAAACAAAATAAACTAAACTTCTAAGAAAATCAATCCTCATTGCCTTCCTCATCATCATCATCATCTTCTTCTTCATCAAGAATAGGAGCATAAGGAGTGAAGCTGGGAAACGTTGGAAATTCCACATTGTACTCACCCCTAAGATATTTAACCATAGCTTCCTCAAGAGTTATATCATGTTGAACTCTCCTCTTCTTATACTCATCATTATAAGCATTTCTTGCTCCAATTTATCCAATTTGATTCTGCATATTAACTATATCCATTTGTTGAATCATAAGATGCTCCATAATATTTTCAAGTGAGCAAAGCGAGACGTAGAGGCCCTTGCAACTAATGTAAAGGTTCTATCAATACCTTCACTCATAGACTCAAAAAAAGATTCTACTATTTAAACTATATGCTTCCCAATAGGATTTTATGGCTGCTCCTTTTCTCATTTCTATGGGACTCTACTCCTGATTGCTCACATAAAGTGAAAATCTGGGCAGGGTAACTCAATCCACTGGTTGTAGCGCTATTAGCTATAATCTAAGCCTGATGAATAATGAGAACACCAACATCTATTGCCTTCATTTTCTGAATGCAGAAGTTTACCACAGCTCTATCATTTGCTACATCGGTGAGATGATTTGTTGGTAGTAATTTAACAGAGATGAAGTGGTGTCATACCTTTGACTGAATAGTCATCATGGAAGCGGAGAAGTTAACTTTCTTATTATTTTTAATCTTCCATTCTCCTCTTTCATCAGTCAGAATAGCAATCACCTCATCCAGTGAAGAATTAGTCATCACAAATGCAACGTATTTGCAATGGAATGCATTTCTTAGCCCATAAAAAACATTGATCATTTCCTTAGAAAATTCAACTTGTTTAACTCTCACAAGGATGTGATTTTCAATGGTAAAGCTCAAGTTAGAATAAAACTCCTAAATCATTGTACCATCACTACTACAATGAAGTAGCAAAACTTTTCCCAATTTCTAGCGACGATCAACCTCTCAATCTCGCCACCCGGGTTAGCAAATGCCCGTTCTTGGATCAATTTTTTCAATTTTATTTGAGTGTTGCAACAATGTTGGGCTTTGAAATTAACAAATCTCCTTGCGTCAAAATCTTCTGTAGGCTTTTCTCTCTTTACTCGTGGAGCCATTGGAATTTCTATGAAAATTTAAATAAAATTCAAATAAATCACAAAGTAAAAAATCTAACTCCTCGAGTAAGATTATTTAGTAAGAAACTTTTCACCATGAGTTTTTTTAAGTTTTTCCATCAAAAATCTCAAATCTCAGATCTTCCATAATGTAAGAAAAATCTGTGATGAAAACAAAAAAAAATTCTAGATTAAAGTGAAGCTCTTATTGAGAGAAGCTGAAATCTAAGATCTTTGGCCTCCGAAATCTTTTCTCACGTGCACAATGTGAAGCTCCAGATCATGGTTTAGAGGTAAGAGACGCCCAAGCAGTAAAAATAGAGTTTTACTGTGTGATTTCACAGTTTTTTAGGCAATCTAGCATTTTCATGACTTTGGTGCATCTAGCGCCAAATCCGGCACAACATGCGCCTCCTCTCTTTAAACCGGCGCTTCAAGTGCTAATTTGGCACATCTGGCACCAACACCATAATTTTCGAGATTTCATTTTCTGTGGAAATCTGTTGGGTATCACTATACATTCTTCTCTAATTAACTCAAATGAACATTTATAATAATAATTTAAACATTCATCTAACACCAAATTTTCACAAACAACACAAAACCACTTATACATATATAATCCATGCTATTGCAAACTAACATTTTTCAAGCCAAAAAACATTTAATTTTGTGTCTAAAGCAAACCAAATATTCTAACACTTAAATTTAAACATCAAAATAATAAACACAAACATAAATAGAGTTTAATACTAAAAATAAATTCAACAATATGACATATTAACACAAACAAGCAGTACTAAATAAAATATTTCGTGTATAGATTAAGTTCAAACATCTTCTTCACTCCCGTCCTCCTATATATCTCTTATACATTGGTAGTGCATGTACAAGTTGTATAAGGGCGATAAGGAAATTCATCAGTTGAATCTTCACCAATCCAAGAATGTTTCTTGAACATATGTACCAAACCATCTTCAATACGACCAATATGTCAAAATTTTCCTTCAATCTCCAATCTTGATGATCCAACATTTCAGAAACATTCGCAATTTCATGCATAAGGTTTTGTACCTCTTTTTCTATCTTCTTAATCCTCTTCAAAAGTACATTAGAACTGAAATAAGGTTGAATAGGTGAAGAATTTTGGGATGCTTGATCCATCAGGACATTCATATCATTCTCATCTCTCATTTCAATATAATTGCAATAGACTTCTGGATCCATCAGCTTCCAAGGAAGAAACACTTTCTCCCAACTCTCATAAGGTACTTTCGATTGACTGCAGAATAAAAATATAGTGGATGAAAGCCCTCAATCCAGTTGCAGATCTGTTGATAATCAAACCCAAAACTGATTTCATAATTATTGCTCCAATATCAACAGGTTTTCCAGCATGAATACAGTAGTTCAGAATCGCACTCTCCTTAGTTACCTTATTGATTTTCATAGTGGGAAATAATTTGATGCAATAAATAAATGCCACACCTTAGAAGCAAGAGGTTAATTGGTAGCAACCAATCTCAACTTCGTAACTGAAAAATATAAGTTAATAAATTTTGAAATTATTAAAATTTGGAAGTTTATTAAAATAAAAATGAATCTAGGACTTAGGGGTATGACTTTTAAAGTTAATAATTAATCAATTTAAAACCACTATTTTGATGTTCAAATGAAATTCAAATCATGAATCATGATCACCTAAAGCTTGATCTTTTCAAAACTAATTAAGACACTCACCTAGGTCTTAAGGGCTTAGTAGTGACTTAGGATAAATCAAGTTTCATTTAAATCAGGATTAGAAAACTAAATATCATTGAAAATTAAAACATCTTTCAAACACTACAAGCCCAATCAGGGTTAAAATTTGACTAAGTGTTCCAACAACACTAACTTTCCTCTTTAAGGGTCTTCACCAACATAATTCTTAAATTGAATCACAAGTGATAATTAACCTATTCTTCGGGATAATTTAGACATCAATATTCATTGAGTATTAAGGGTATTTATAGGATGACTTATTAAGCAACATAATAAGTTTAAAAGAACTCAGGGTTTTCCACCAGGCACCGAGAGAGTAGCACAGACCTGCTTCTTTCTCTAGATCTATTGGATACCTCGGAGATCTACTCAACTTAATATGTTTTGCTTGACAACATCATACTTAACTAAAATCCTAAGGACCCATCAAGATATGATCTAGGGTTAGATAGGTCATCAAAATTTTACTTCCCTGTTCCATATAAACTACCTTAACATGCCTTTTGAGTTTCAGGTGGTGGAACAAGAAGACTCGCCAGGTACGCTTTTACAGTTTTCAACATTGTACTTTCAT
>NEWO01000596.1:283820-296208 GCA_003013225.1 Phalaenopsis aphrodite | reverse complement strand
AAATTTTTTATTATGTTTGTGTTGCTTCAATCTATGAGGAAACGGTGGTGGAGGTTTCTCTACAGTAATTTTCATTGGTGTAAATGAATACTCTAAATCTGGGTACTCATGATCCTTCTCTTTTTCGGTATCCACTTTCTCTTTTCCTGTTTCTGTCTCTTTTTGCACTCTTGTTTCCAATTCTTTTCCACTTTGTAATTGTATCGCTTTGATTTGTTCCTTTCCTTGGTCCTTAGGATTTGGTTCCACAGTACTAGAAAAAGTTCCTAATGTTCGGTTACTAAGCGCAGTAGAGATATGCTTTAATTGGTTTTCAATATTCTTAATAGCAGTTCCTTGATTTTGTAATTGATTTCCTTGAATTTGTAATTGATTTCCTTGATTCTGCAATTGTTGGCCCATGTTTAATATCAACTCTTCTATGGACAATTTCTTCTCCTTAATTTGAGTATTACTGTTAAATCCTGGAGGATAAGAAGGTCTCTAGTTAACATTTCCTTTGTTGGATGAATTTTCTAATGGGTTTACTGAGTTGTTTGCTCATTGTTGATTTGTAACGGAATTGTTATTCCAATTAAAATTTGGATGACTCTTCCAACGTGGGTTATAATAATTCGAATAAGGATTGTTGGGTCTATTAATAGCATTTAAGGTCTCATATGAAGGTTGAACATCTACAAATTGCCCAGATGAATTCTCTTCCATCATAGGAGGTGTTGGAGAATAATTTATCCCAAAATGATCTAATTTCTTTGATATTGCAACAATTTGCGAAGGTAACATAGATATTGCATCAGAATCATGGATACTAGCTACTCTTTTAGGATTTACCCACTCAGAGGGCCATTGAAAATTGTTGGTATACATCTCTTCTATTAATGAATAAACCTCATCAAAAAGTTTTAACATTAATGAACCACCAGCTGCAACATCTATAATTGATCTAAGAGATCCCACTAATCCATTATAAAAAGTTTGAATTATCAACCAATCTGGTAACGAATGTTGAGGGCACTTCCTAAGAAGATCTTTAAATCTCTCCCAAGCTTCATATATTGACTCTCCATCAATCTGATAGAGCGATGTTATGTCATTTCTAAGTTTAGCAGTTTTGGATAAAGAGAAATATTTGGATAGAAATCTCTGTGAAAGTTCTCCCCAAGTTTTAATATATCCCGATTCTAACGAATTTAACCACATCTTAGCCTTATCCCTCAGTGAAAAAGGAAAAAGTCTAAGTCTCACAACATCGTTTGTGACTCTGTCATATTTAAAAGTAGCACGTAGTTCTAAAAAACTAGCGATGTGTAAGTTAGGATCTTCATTTGGTGTACCTCCAAATTGATTGTTTTGTACCATTTGGATAATAGCAGATTTAAGCTCAAATGAATTAGCAACTACATCAGGATTTTAGATAGATAAGAGAAGTTCTTCAGCTGTAGGATTTGCATAATCGCTTAGGGGTCTAGGTTGGTGTTCATTCTCCATTCCTTGATTGTTCAGGTTGTTTTCAATTGTATCAGAATTTCTAGATTCTTTTCTTAATCTTCTAATCCTTCTAACAGTGCGTTCTAATTCTGAATCGTAGGGTATAAGATTTTCAGGTCCAAATTTACGCATACAATTTGAAATCAGTACTCAGTAATATAATTAACTAAATATAAAAATAAGTTGCAATTTAAGAAAAAATTGTCTAATAATTCTAATTTTTTTATTACTCTGCTCGTGATTTGACTCACTCACTCAATCACTCCCCAGCAACGACACCAAAAACTTGGTCGCGACTTTATATATGCTTAAAATATAAGATAAATATGGACGTAATAAATATTCAATAATTGTAAAGTCACACTTATTAACGCAAGTATACGTAATGCTCAAGTAATATAGGGCTCTAATGGAGTCCTAGATATCGATCCCATAGGGAGTGGTTTAGAACTGCGAACTAAGATTTTAGAAAAAACAATACTTTAATCACAATAATGAAGTTCAATTTGCTTATCTGTCACTAATAGGCATTTGAAAAAAATAGGTAATTTTAATAACTATTAAATAACTAATGATGTTAAGGAGGGTTTAATTGTGATATTCAATATATAAGAAAACATCCTTCTCCTTGTCAAGAAATTATAGTGGATAGATAAAATGCATTAGTTCAATTTATATTGTGTCAAATAGGAGCATACCTATTCTTTACCCTTTGATCCAGACATAAAGAACATTGACTAATCCTACGCTAGTTTACTGAATCTGCGGCTAGAGGATACCAACTCTCACTTCGGAGTTCCTACGTTCCCCTCACCTGAGGGCTAACATCTACACTTCAACACCCAAATAATAGAACCGAATTGGGGATTTTAATCTGTCACTCTAAAATCTCCAATTCTACGCCCGATAATATTATTTTCCTATTTATTTGCACCCAACTTCCAAGCGCTTTGACCTCCATGAATCTTGGATGTAATCTTCAATTTAGTTGTAAAACTCAGCATATTTTAACAAATCAATTGGCCATATTGAAAGTAAATTAAGATCAAAGTGAAAAGATCATAACAATTTTATAAACATTTTCATGGCTTCACCAATTCAAATCACCATTTCACAAATCTCAAGACAAGGATAAAGACAGAGAAAACTACTTAGATCTCATGGGGAAAACACAACAAAACTCGGAATTCATATTTAAAATCAAAGTCATACAGACTATAATAAGTAAATTACTTATCTTTAGTTTCTCCCCAAGAACACTCCTCAAAATAGCAGGGAGGAAGAAATCTCTCACTTTCCCTCCACACTTACAATCTCTCGAAGAATTCCTCACAATAATGGAACCTTTCTAATCTCTAGGAACTGTCTCTAGCACTTCCTTTACTGCCTAGATTCTTTTCCTCCTTCTCCAGGCTCTCCAAGTTTTGACCAAAATAGTCTTTTAAATTTGTGGATGAGCTTTCCCAAGTGTTGCCTAAGCATCCCTTCAAATTTTGGCTTTATCCAAAGCTTGAGTAGGCATAACCGTCGAGCTCGCCGTCGGCGGCCTCGAGGACATTGTCGGCGGACTTTTGAAGAATTTTGTTATGTAGCTTCGGGAAAAACTCGCCGTCGGCGGGGCCGAGGGCGTCGTCGGTGGCCCGGTTCAAATTTCCACATTTTTGTCCTTTTCGCTCCAAATTTGCTCCTTTTTGCATCTTTTTGCTCCAGTGACCCTAATTCATCGTTCATGCAACAAAACATCAAAAATACCTTTATTTAAAGTGCAATATCATTAAAAACAGTATAAATTAGGTATGAAAATCTCAACATATTTTCTTTTGGTCAGTTGACACTCCAACTCTGCCAAGACACCTAACCTAGCCTTTTGCCCATAAATTCCCCCGAATTACCTAGTACCATTGGGGCCCCAAATTTGGCTAAAATTTCCAAATCTACCCAAAATATTCAAATTGATTAAAAAATCATTTCAAACACCTTCAGAACACCCAAAACTACCCAAAAACAAAAAAAAAGCCAAATTACCAAAATACCCCTCCTTACCCCAAAATTCCAAGAATTCTAAAAAATCCCAAAAATTCCAAAAACCTCCCAAATATTCTCAATTTCATTTTTCTCAAGTATAACATGACCCAATTTTGCCAATTTTGCCATCTTTGGTCAAAACCCCCAAATTAACCTTTAAAGGCCCATATTTTCCCCAAATTACCCGAAATGTCTATCCAATTGGTCTCAATTTACCGCAATTTCAATTCTAAACTCAAATTCACTCTTGATATGACCAAAATAGACCAAATCCTAGCTCAATTGGTCCATGTTTTGAACCCAATTTTGAGCTAAACCAAAAAAACAAATTTTGGCCCTATGGCTTGGTTCCACCAAATTGAACAAATAGCCCACTCAATTGGCCACAATTTGTGTTAAAAAACCTTCATAACATCCCCATACATCAAAATTGACCTTCAATTGGCCTTGATGAGATCTCAATTTCATTTGATTTCAACCTAAGTCAAAAAGCCTCAAATTGGCCATGTCTCAAAATCTCACCAAATTGATGGCGTTAGCCCCAAAATTTCCACTCCATTCCTTCATGAAAAATATTCACAGCATCTCTATTGATCATTTGAACCATTCAATTTGGACTTAGTCCAAGGCTAGCCCAACCTATACCCATGTCTAGCACAACATACCCAAATTGACCAAATTTAAAAAATCCCTCAAATTGACCTAACAATTGAACTCAAAATCACTTCAACCCTTAACCAAATATCTTTATAACAATCATCTACACAATATTGATCAATAAATTAAGTCAATTGACATGGCTAACCTAGTTCAAACCCAAACTTTGATCACTTGAACCCATGCATTAAACATCACCAAACCCGCCTTAAAGTAATTAAATTAACTCAACCTCAGCCATTGGTTAGACCCTAAGACTAAGCCAAAACCCATCTAACCACCTAAACTAAGCCATGGACCAAAAGTCCCCAAAATTAAGGTATCTTATTTTTAAAAACGCACATGCTTAAGATACCCTTACCAAAATTAAACCCCATTGCATTAAATTGCTTTGACAGATTCCCCTGGATGCCCTGAGCTCCTAGCCACCTCCCCCTGCCATTGCCGGCCGACCTAGTCATCGAAGAAGCCAAAACTGAGGGCCACCCCCTTTTTAATTTCACCCAAATCAAACCTAGAGGACAGCTCAGCCAAATCAAATTGTAGAGCTCCTCTGCCCTCCACCTAAGCACCACAATGCACCCAAACATTTGCTCTGAAAGCCACCTCATGGACATTTTTATAAAAACTCACTTCCATGGCCATGGGAGGTGTGCTAAAATTTTCTCAGTGAGAGCTTCCAAAATCACTCACAGAGCTTCTTTGAGAACTCCACAGCCCATTCCAATCACTCCATTGCCTTGATTTCCCCTGTGTAACCGTAATTTTGAGCTTGAAAATTAGGTAGAAATAGGACATCCCTGAAAACTACACCAAATTTCAATTGCTTGTGCCCACACATTCACAACGGTAAGTTAAGACAAAGCCCCATCAAATTACCCTCTGAAATAGTTCTAGACCAACACCCAAAATCGGCCTTGATTAAAATCACGCCTAGGCTTTACACTAAGACTAGAGGCTGAATCCCTAGCCTCCTTGAATCCCAACGAACGTGCCAAGAACCTCTGATTGAAGCTTCACTTCTCAGTGCTAAGGTATAAAATTCTCTTACTCCCAAGTCTATTTTAACTCTCCATTTTTTTTATTTGATTTCATGTCATCATAACCATATGGATATGTTCTTATAGTTTAGAAGAGCATTTTAGAAAAAAATCATTTAATTTGGTTGAGAAATGAGGGAGATATCAAGCTTGAAAGATGGACGGTTCTCCGGCTAGGCCAACGGGGATGATGACGGAGCACCATTCAATCTGGCGTGTATCAGATGGATGGTCGAGATCAAGCCGGACAGCGCTTCGGAACAAAAACTGTGGGCCGAGTTAGTGCTTAAGGGGACCGCGATGTTGAATGGGAGCGTGCCGCTTGGAGCTTCGGAGCCGTCGTAGGTTGAGGTGGCACCACGTATTTAAATAGATAAATATGGATTTAATTAATTCAAAAAATTATTCCTAACATCAAAAATTCAAATCTTGGTGTAGAAAAATCACAAAAATAAAATAAAAATACCCTCTTGCTCAGTGAACAGAGGAAAACAACGTGGAAATAATTTGGAATCCATTTGATGCATATTTTTTTTTTAATAAATTAAACACTGATTTGAATTTTTTGATTCTCCAACCATGTAGTAATCACACTATGGCTTGAAATTTTGGCATGTTGTTGTCTCTGTCTTAGGGAACATTCCCTGATTTTTCCAAAGTCAGGGAAGGTCCCTAGACAGAGAATCATATTTTTCAAGTTTGTAAGCATTGTGTGCTTAAATCAATCATGGAAATTAGCATGTTGCTTAGAAAAATCCAAGAAAATTTTGGAAGGTTTATGATGACCAGAGAGGCTTTGAGAAAATTTCTCATGAGTCAAGTAATTTAAAATGCACCTAATCTTTACAAACCCTAAATCACTAAAATAATTAATTTTGAAAAATACAAACAACAAAATGACTTGATTTTTTATCTCCACTATTTTTTAAGATTCAAAGAACTTACCATAAAAATTTTAAAGCATTTTAAGCACTCTCCTTAGTTACCTTACTGATTTTCATAGTGGGAAATAATTTTGATGCAATAAAGAAATGCCACGCCTCAGAAGCAAGATTTAATAATGATGAAGAAAAACTTACATTTCCATCATCTCTGGCCTCCTAATATGCATCTTCATCCATAAGGTATCGATAGAGTTCATTCATATTATCTCTCGTAGGGGTAAAATTTGGATAGAGGCAAATAGACACATTTTTAATCATAAAAATCTCATTTAGTCTTAAAGGAGTAAATTACACAAACCCGCCTCTCACATAAACAATTCCTTGGTTGATTCCATGAAGAGTTACATAAAATATTTTACCACAGGACAACTATGGCAGCGGTAGTGTAACAAAGAACTTCACAGCGTCTCTGCACAATAATCTCTTCTACTCGAGTATTCGGTGTGTTGAATCCTCGATTCACAAACCCTCTTTCTTTGATTAGCCTCTTCTTCACAAGAACACGATCATGTAACTTCTATGCATCAAAACTGGCAAACTTTCTCCAGTTGAAAATTCCAAATATAGCATAATTTTTAGAGTGGGACGCCATCAGATGACACTTCCCTCGTTTTCCACCTTAAAATTGACTTTGGAATTATAAGGAGAAGATGTTGACCTCGTTTTTTGTTGATGTTTAGTTTTTCCTCTTTAGTAGCCTAAGGTCTAGCCATAGGACTTTCCTATTGACTATTCTTAGAAAACTAGACATGAAACCCTCACCATTAGAAATTCTACTATCTTCTTTACTCAACTTGAAATTCCACATATTTATCATAACCTCTAGCACTTTGTAGGTGGGGTCACTATAAAGGAAACTCAAGATGAGTCACCCTTAGGACTGCTGGACCTTAGGATTAACCCTGGGTGTTTGTCTAGAGCTAGGGAACTCACTACACTCATCTACACTCACATTCACTCACAACCCTAAACTCAAATTTCTAGCCTAGGTCCTTCGATCATTTTGGGAGACTCATGTAGATGGTCCCCTAAACCTACCAGCCCTAGGGCTATGGTTTGGCTAAGACCACTATATCGAGAACCCAAAATGGGGTTTCCATTGGTTCATGGCTTGTTGGTGGTGGTTGGTACCTCAACTCTACCAAAATACCCATATTGGCCTTTTACTCCTAAAACACCCCCAAATTACCAAGATGCCCCTCCATAGCCCAAAATTCCAAAAATTCCAAAAATTTCCAAAAACTCTCAATAAATCTCAAATATTTCCAATTTAATTTTTCTCAACTATTACATGACCCAATTTGGCCAATTTGACCATCTTTAGCTAAAACCCTCAAATTTGCCTTTAAGGGCCCAAATTTCCCAAAATTCAACTCAAATGTCCATCAATTTGATCTCAATTAGCCCCAATTCCAATCCTAAACTCAAATTAACTTTTTCTATGGCCAAGATAAACCAAATCCAAGCTTAATTGGCCCATTATTTGAGCTCAATTTTGATTTAGAACAAAACCCTAATTTTGATTGTATGCCTAATCTTACCAAATTGAACTTATAGCCTAGTCAATTGGCCTCAATTAATGTTGAAAAATCTTCATAACATTCCTACACATCAAAATCAACCATCAATTGGCCTTGGTGAAGCCTCAAATCCATTTGATTTTGGCCTAAATCCAAAATTCCCAAATTTAGCCCCAAATTGGCTAAGTCCCCAAATTTCACCCAACTGATTGCCTTAACCCCCAAATTGGCATCCAATTCATGTTGATGACTCTTCATAGGTTCCCTATTAACAATTTAAAATAATCAATTTGGACTTAGCCCAATGCTAACCCAAGCTAGACCCAAGCCTAGCCCAACTTGACCAAATTGACTAAAACTCAAAACTCCCTCAAATTGACCCTTCAATTGAGCTCAAAATCACTTCTATTCTTCACCAAAGTTGTTACTTATGATCATATACACCAAATGAAACATTTATTTGGGCCACTTGACATGGCTAAACTAGCCCAAACCCAAGTTTTGGTCATTTGCACCCACTTTAACCCATGCACTAAAGTGACATAACCACCTTATAGTCACCAAATTAACTCCACCACAACCATTAGTTAGACTTAGTGACCAGTCCAAACACCATGAAACCACCTAAATCAAGCCATGGACCAAAGTTCACCCAAATTAAGGGATATTATTTCCAAAAATGCATGTGCATAAGATATCCTTACCAAAATTAGGTATTATTGCACTAAATTGTTGTGACATATTCTCCTGGGTTCCCTGAGCTCCTAGCCACCTTCCTCTGTCCGGTCGGCCAGCATAGTGGCCGAAAAAGCTTGAAACCGAGAGCCACCCCCATGACACTTCACCCAAGTCAAGCCTAGAGGCCAATTCAACCAAACCAACTGATGGAGCTCCTCTGCCCTCCACCTAAGCACCACAATGCACCCAAACTTATGCCCTGAGAGCCACCCCATGGCCATTTTTATAAAAAAATTACCTCCACGGCCATGGGAGGTGTGCTAAAATTTCCTTAGAGAGGCCTCTCTAAACTTCCCACAGAGCTTCTCTAAGATCCCCTAAGTGCATTACAACCATTTTCTCCAACCAATTCCCAATGGCGTAGCTCAATTTTGAGCTTGGAACCTTGCCAGAAACCAGGACAGAGTCCATTACATCTCCACACTCCACCAAACTCAAATTAACTCTACCCACACCTTCACAACCAAGAAAGAAGCCAAAGCCCCATAGAATCCCCATTCCACAGAGCCTCTACCATAGCTCTAGACCAACACCCAAATCCGACCGTGATCAAATTCATACTTAGGCCTTACACCAAGACCAATGACTCAATCCTTAGTCTCCTTAGACCCCAACAAACGTGCTAAGACCCTCTGATTTAAGCTTCACTTCTCAGAGCAAAGGTATAAAATCTCACCTCATCTCGAGCCTATTTCAATTCTCCATTTAATTATTCTTAATTTAACTGCATGATTACCGTATGGATGTGTTCGTCTCACTTAGACGAGTCCATGAGAACAAACCCAAGGTGATTTGGTTGAGTCTAGGCGGAGATTTTAGGGTTTTAGTGTGGAAGGTCACAAGATCATTCTATCGGGGATGATGACGGGGAGCCGTTTGATCGAGCATGTATCAAATAGATGGAGGAGATCGAGCCGGACAGCGCTTCGGGACATAAACTGAGGATCGAGTCAGCGCTGAGGTGGATGGCGGCGTCAAATGGAAGCGCGCCACATGGAGCTTCGGAGTCGTCGTAGGTTGAGATGGCACGCTCGTTTAAATAGATAAATAGGGCTTTTTTCTATTTATTTAAATACTCCTAACTTAGAAAATCCATAACTTTGTGTAGAAAAATCACAAAAATAAAATAAAAATACCATCTTGCTCAGTGAACAGAGGAGAATAATGTCGAATAAATTTCAAGTCCATTTGATGCATATTTTATTTTTAATTAATTAAACACTGTTTTAAATCATTTGATTCTCCATGCACATTGACACATCACCTTGGCTTGAAATTTTGGCATGTTGTAACCTCTATCAAGGGAAATATCCTCTGATTTTTTCAAAGTAAGAGGAAGTACCTATACAGAGATCCATATTTTTCAAGTTTTTTGCACATTATTTTCTTAAAATAACCATGGAAATTAGCATATTTATTAGAAAATTCCAAGAAAATTTTGGAAGGTCCATCATGACCAGAGAAGCTTTTGGAAATAATTTCATGGTTTAAGTTATTTAAAATATACCTAATTTTCACAAACCCTAAGTCATTAAGATAATTAATTTTGGAAAATATAAACATTTAAATGACTTAATTTTTAATCTCTACTGTGGTTTTATGATCCATAGAACTCATCATAAAAATTTCAAAATATTTTGAGTTCATTTAATAACCTAAGTTGATTTTTAAAGAAAAGCATCATTTTTTGCATCTAAATGATTTTCTTAAAAATTGAAATATAACTCAAAAATTTATAAAAACTTATTTTTTGAGTTCTCTAGGATAAGGTGTATTTTATAAGAATAAAATAATATTTAAAATAAAAACTTGATTTTTAGCTTATTTTTAGTATTTAAATAATCAAAAATCTCTAAAAATCACAAAAGTAATAAAACTCATGGAAATATTCTAAATAGCTTCCTAATCACTTAAGAATAGATATATTGTTTTTCCTGATTTTCTAAATAAAGATATTAAATTTTAAAACTTAAAAATGAATTTTTAAAGGCTAAAAATGAGTTTTCATTAAAATATATCCAATAAACCAAATAAAATTCAAAAAAAATATAAAATCTTCTCCTCTTAAGTTCTCTAACCTAAGGGAGACTTTTCAAAAATATAAAACTTAATTTTCTCCATTTAAAATATTTTATATTTAATAAATACCCCAGAACTTAAAATAATTGTAATAATTTAAATAAAATTCAAAAAATCATGAAGTTTGGTCCAAAGACTCCTCTACCTCCAGTAAAAATTTCATGGGATTAGGATTTACCTTGTTTAAGTTAGGAATTTTCTTTGCAAAATCCTATTTTTGCATGAAAATAATTATATAAATTAAATTAAATTCTAAAAAATCACACTTTCTCCTCTGATGTCTTAATTGACCCATGAATGAGATAGGATAAAAATCAAAGTCATTCGGATTAAATTTGATAAATTATGAAGTTATAGAGCCTTAAGGGCAAATGTGTAATTTTAGAAATTTAGCCTTAAATAACATTTAGGCTTAATTTAAGGAGGGAAAAGGCTAACCTCTGATCTTAATCAATTTTTTTTATGCTTGAAACATAAGGGGTTAATTGGTAGCAACCAATCTCACCTTCTTAATTGAAAAAGATAAGTTAGTAAATTTTGAAATTAGTAAAATTTGGAAGTTTATTAAAATAAAAATGAATCTAGGACTTAGGGGTATGACTTTTGAAGTTAATAATTAATCAATTTAATACCCCTATTTTGCTGTTCATATGAAATTCAAATCATGAATCATGATCACCTAAAGCTTGATCTTTTCAAAACTAATTAAGACACTCACCTAAGTCTTAAGGGCTTAGTAGTGACTTAGGCTAAATCAAGTTTCATTTAAATGATGATTAGAAAACTAAATATCATTAAAAATTAAAATATCTTTCAAACACTACAAGCCCAATCAGGGTTAAAATTTGGCTAAGTGTTCCAACAACACTAACTCGCCTCTTTAAGGGTCTTCACCAACATAATTCTAAAATTGAATCACAAGTGATAATTAACCTATTCTTAGGGATAATTGAGACATCAATTTTCACTGAGCATTGAGGGTATTTATAGGATGACTTATTAAGCAACATAATAAGTTTAAAAGAACTCGGGATTTTCCACCAGGCAGCGAGAGAGTAGCACTGACTTGCTTCTTTCTCTGATCTGTTAGATACCTCGGAGATCTACTCAATTTAATATGTTTTGCTTGTCAACATAATCCTTAACTAAACTCCTAAGGACCCACCAAGATATGACCTAGGGTTAGATAGGCCATCAAAATTTTACTTCCCTGTTTCATATAAACTATCTTAACATGCCTTTTGAGTTTAAGGTGGTGGAACGAGAAGACTCGTCAGGTACGCTTTTACAGTTTTCAGCGTTGTACTTTCATACTGTACTCTTATACCTGCACAGTTTGCATGCTAGACAACAATGTCACCCTGCATGAAAACTAAAACTATCAGGATAGCCACAAAACCAAAATCAAAACCAAAATTAAAATCAACCAAGATAAAATTCACCCCCGCAACATTCAAAATATAAAACAACTTAAAATTTAATCACAAACTTCACACAAAACTACAACTTCAACTAAAATAAGATGTCTCTATCGGATGATCGGGAATTTCTCTAATTTGACATTATAACTTGACACACTAGAAAACTCAAACTCGTCGTAGCAGGAAGCTTGAAGCTAGCATGGTGGGCAGCACGACCATCTTCAACAGCAAAACCTGTCTTCCCCAGCTAAACCAATCTTCCTTCCTTAGACTTAAACAACAAAGCCACCTTATCTTTAGGCCTTTGTATAGCCCTGTTATACAATATAAGCCCTAACTCGTCTTAGGATTCCAATGTTGTCGTTTGTCACAACCTAAATCCTCACATCTTCTAGGCTATTTGTGTGATCGTTTCTCACAAATGTAAGCCCTAACTAATAAAATTGGTAGGATGAAACACCTAAATATTTCTCCTC
>NEWO01000596.1:239517-265020 GCA_003013225.1 Phalaenopsis aphrodite | reverse complement strand
ATATATATATATATATATATATATATATATATATATATATATATATATATATATATATATATATATATATATATATATTATCTCATCTTATCCTCCTTTAACTCACGCATGCACCACATGGCCTTTCTCCTTCCCCTATGATCTTCACGATTATTTAGAAGAAATAAAAAAGGAATAAGAAGATAAAACTCTCCGATTTTTTCTCTTGTATGCACGTGTCTGCTCCCCCTCATCTCCTGCTTCGCATGTCCTCAAGCCACCTTGTTCAATTCGAGAAAAGAGCTCGCCGCTAACCTCCCCCAGGTGGGCTCCTTCCTCCCTCGCATGAAGCCTCCAATCTCCTCTATGTGTTTGATGCCGAAGCTCCTCCTTGCCGGCGTACTACCTGTAGCCGCTGAGTCTCTCTCTTGCTGTGGTTGCACCTCCTCCCCTCATTGGCGCATCTTTGTTGCGTCATCGCCAAAGAAAGCACTTGGTCAGCGTTCCGCTGGCACCGTTGCTCTTGCAGGCAGTCGATGACCTTCTCTCGGACTTCTCTTCTTCCCCATCCACTGTTTTCTCAAAAATAATAATAATAAAAAGACCTTGGCTGCACCTCCTCCTTCTGTCCTCACCAGCGACGTCCCGCCAGCCTGTCTCGACGTCGATGCTCATATCCTGTCGGCCTTAGTCTCTCTCATGCGAACACTTGATCCTTAGCGCCTCCCGAACGTACCTTGTACGTTGCCCCTCGTCTTTTGGGCCCGCGGCCTTGTCGCACCTTGCTACCGTCGGCTCCTCTATAGCTGAAAACTTCGATGCCTCTCCCTCATTGTAATAGAGACCACTTGCGAAGCAGCGACGATGTTGTGATGCATAAAATCCGTTTGACCTCACCTCTTAAAGGTACATTTTGGTTATATTTTCATGTGCCAAAATTAGTTATATTTGGATACTTTGCATACCTCAAACAATGCCTCTTTTTGTTGTCTTGTGCACGTTTTGCGAGGTACAATAGTGCATGGACTGGACACTAGCGGCTTGATGCATGGGCTCTCCTTTAGCATAAAGAAAACGCGTCTGCAACCGTTACAGTGGTGAGATCTTCTAAACTTCTAGCTTACCCTAAATTTTAGTGGTGTCTAAGAGTGTGGGTTTGATCGCTCACACCGGGTGAGTGCACTGGCGTGAGTGCCTCACAAATAAGGTGTAATTCCTCTTTATAGGTATCTTTTTACTCGATGCAAACTCATTTGTAGTTGGTGTCTGCTAGTTGCATGACACTCCGGGTCATCAGGCAAGTGTAATTCATCTTTATAGATAACATGTTTTACCGGTACATCCCGTTTGTGTTTGTCATATTGCATGTAACATCTTTACATTCATTTGTATGGTGTGTGTTCGCACTTGTGGGCGTACATTGTGATTGCTTTGTACTTCAGTCGAGTAGTCACAATGTGGGCTTTCGACATGATTGTCTTTTTGCCTATTCCTCGACGGCTTGTCCTACTCGTTAAGAGAGTGACTCGTGTTGGTCGCGATGTCTTAACGAGTATTTCTTGCTAGGTTGATCTTGGTGAGCAATGTAAGTTAATTCATCGGGATTGACCAGAGTATGACTGTCTTAAAGATCTAGTAGATCTAACTTGTGTAATCATTTTTCGTGATACCCTTTAGATCCTTTGGATCTTTAGGATGGAGCTGGTATGGCGACCCCATCAAATTCATACTATACACAGACTTACCACGCACTTAGATACTAGGTTGACATACTTTTCGTTAGATGGTGTGTTAGACTAGGATTTAGGGTGCTAGATAGTCTTTTTGATGTCTGACTATTGTTCTCTGCCGGATTGGTTGTCTTAGCCAAACATCTTTCTTTTGCATTATGCTTGTGGTGTGATTGCATGTTGCATATGTATGGTAATGTGTTAGGGCGTTCTTTTGCAATGGTTCATGCCCATTTATACAAACATACATGTACTGCTATGGGGGAGCATGTGATGATTTCTGACCATTTTGCTTGTATGTGCTATTTAACTCCCTAACTTATAAGGCATGACTCGTGATACGTTATATGCATGTGAGCTTTCCCGCTAACACTTGTTTTCATGCAGGATTGAGTCTTTTATTTTTCCTATGTACTTTTAGATTCTAGGAGAGTCCTGTAGTAGAAATAAGATACAGGCACGAGTTTCGAGACGTTAGCGCGGGAACCACGTGGAGGGGACCAGGAGCAGATGCTCGTGCCCCATATCTTAATTTTGCATTTTATATTGATGTATAGTCTGACCGCTTTTTACCTTTATATGATATGTTGCCGACCTAGCGGCACCGGTCTGTTTATCATTTTGATTTGACTTGTTTTGACTTTTGCATCATGTTGCATGCCTGCACTTGCATGTGTTTTCCTTGTTTCTTTCTGTGATTTATCTGGGATTTCACGATGAAATATAGGTTCTTTAGGACTTAAATTCCTAGTCTTCTACAAAATCCTAAACAAAATATTCAAGATAATTAAAATTTAGGATTAAAATATTTAGGATTTAAAAATTGCAACATTTATTTTCCTGCATATATCAATAGGGTCTCCATAATACTTATGACCTCTCTAGATAACTACATTCATGTTTGCATGTCCTGAGGAGAAGTCACTGTACTTCTCCAATATGACTAGCCCAGCATACCTTCATATAGGTGGTTATCTAGTGCACTTAAGGTGTTAGAGGCTCCCTGACCCAAAAGGGGTATAAGTCCTTTGTTTGGAGTGTTTCCAGCTTTGTAGTTGAACCACCACTTTCTCTTCTTTCATGTGGCATCCTTGCCACTTCGGCAGGTATAAGTCCCACCTCTTTGGAGCTCCAGCTTGTAGTCATAGGATAAAGTTTCCTTCCTTTGACCTTAGGGCTATCGAGGTTCCCGTGGACTACGCAATTCATGGATTGCTGACCAGGGATCTAATCCTGTGTTGGGTAGACTACCTTCACGACCAGGTAGACTTAGGGTCCTAGTAGCTGTGGATGATGGGTTTGTGGTACCCCGACCCAATTACCTCTACCTTTTAAGATCACTCTACCTTCTTTTTTGTTGAGCCATATCGCTCTTTGACTTCGTTGATATCACCTTGACGGCCCGATACTGATGAGCTACCACCCATTTGAGAAATGACAATTTGTCATCTTCTCTTTAACCCGGGCCTGCTTTGATGTGTTGGGATATCCCTGTTAAGATGATTTAGGTTATTCTGTGGGCCACGTGTGCCGATTAGCCCCTGCCCACTTGGGATTGGAGAGACCCATTCTCTGCTCAATGGCTTAGCGTGAGCTGTAAAGCATCGAAACTTTTCCCACACTGAATAACCTTCATTTAGTTGCCTATACCTCATGTCTATGATAATATAAAGCGAAATTCCTTTTATCGAGAGTATTCTTGAGTATCACCCAAGATGTAATTAACCAGTAGGAACACGTTCCTCTGGTGCACTCTTGACCCCATAACAGGTACATACACCCGACTCTCTGGTTATGGGTAGTCTACATAGATACTTCTTTCACGGATATTGGTTTAAGGTGTCTTTGCCCAATCTTGTTTGGGCGGACATTCTTGACCTATCATTGCAAGGTTTATCGCACGTAGACTCTCTACGTTTTACTTTTTCTCTTGTTTCTCTTTTTATTGTATGTCCCTTTTATTTGGTTCCTCTCCTCGTTGAATCACTAATATGATTCGAGAAGGAGATTTATTTCGAATAAGGGAAGTATACAGGGATCGATAAGCTGACGACTCCTTTTAAAATAAAAAAAGAGAAAAATGAATGAAAACATGATTCTAATAATTAAAATATAAATCACAAAAATATGAAATTTGTTTTTTTAGGTTTCCTAAACCTAGAGAAACGTAAGAAAAATATAAAACTTAATTTTCCATTATTTTATATTTAATTAATACTCAAAACAAACAAATAATTCTAATAATTAAATTAAATCTCTAAAAATCATGAAAATTGGTCCAAGTGATTCTCTGACCTAGGTGAACATCCAATAATTTTCTTAAGGATAAAAGTTTTATTTTGGTTGAGTTATTGAATTTTCATTAAAAATCCTTATTTTTTGCATTAAAATAATTATAAAATTAAATAAATTCAGAAAAAATCACATTTTCTCCCCTTATGTTTTAATTAATCCATGAGTGGAGCAACATAAAAATTTCAAAGTCGTTTGAGTTTGAGTTAATGAATTATGAGGTGTTAAGGCCTTAAGGGCAAAATGGTACTTTTAGAATTTAAGCCTCAATTAATATTTAGGCTAACCAAAGGATAAATGGGTAATAAATGAGCTTGATTGACATGCATTGATGATTGAAACATGAAAGGGATAAATGATACCAACCAATCTCACTTTGGTCTCATTAAAGATGAATTTGTAATTTTTCAAATTGATGAAATTTGGAAGAATAATTAAATAAGAAGATGCTAAGGTGAGGGGTTCAACTTTGGAAGACTGTAATCCACTGACTTAAAACACCAATCAATGGTTTTAAAATGATTTACGACTTTTTATAAGGATTAATAGTATAAATATTTAAATTTTCTTAAAATCAAATACAAATTTACTCATTAAGTTTTAAGTGCTTAGTGGTGAATTAGGTTTGATCAAAATCTTTTCCAATGAGGTTTAGAAAATGACCTATAATTAATTTGAAACTTTTTTTAACACTACAAGCCCATCCTTAAAATCAAACTGGCTAAGTCCTTTAATTAAGCCAAATTGCCCGTAAGGGCCTTCACCCTTATAATTCATAAGTGAAATATCATGTGATAATTACCCCACTTAAAGGGTTAATCAAAATATCAAGGTTCATTGAACATAAGGGTATGGATTGGGTGAACCATATAACAAACATAATAAGACCAAAATGAACTCGAGACGATTCGAGGGACTTTGAAATGTTTAGGGTATTACCCAGAACTCTTCATAATCTTTTAGAAATCTCGGAGGACACTTGGACTTATTATGATTTGCTTAATATGAATAATCTCCAGAGATCAACAAATTGGACCCACCAGGGTATGATATAAGATCTGGTAGACATACCTCAAACCCGTGTTCTCTGCTTTTCCTGCAAAATTATACATATGCTTTGCAAGTACCAATCTTTCAGGTGGAGAAATGGGAAGAATCGGCTTGTACGCTTTTAAATTATTGCATTGTAATTTACTTTTATTTATTTATACCTCTTATTTCCTACTTATAAATTTCTATGCTAAACAACAAAGTTACCCTGCATGTCAAAACTAAAACTTTTAGGATAATCACAACATTGAAACCAAAACAAAATTAAGAAATAAAAAAAAAGATAAAATTCACCGCCACAACAATAAAAATATAAAATAACACAAAATTTAGTCACAAACAAAACAAAAAAAATTGCAACTAAATTAAAACGCCTCTATCGGATGATCAAGAATCTCTCGGAGGAGGTAACCTACGGTTGCTAACGAGATTTCCCGCTGTCTAAATGAAAGTATGGAACTCATTAAGTTGAGTTTAGTAAATTCATTTGGACTAAATAAATCTGAAAGAAAATAGCGGTATCAAAATGAGGGAATCATAGAATCTTAACCGGTGTCGCTCTAATCAACTTTAACATCCCCCTATAATATTTAAATAACCATAACCTTAAGGAACATTTGATTTCACATCAAAACTCGACACATTAGAAAACTTAAACTTGTTACGACGAGGAGCTTGGAGCCCGCATTGTGAGCAGCACAACCATCTTCAACAACAAAACATGTCTACACCAGCTAAATCATTCCTTAAATTAAATAACAAGCCATAGAATTTTGAGGCGTATGCCTAGTGTGACATAAATCCTCAACTTTTCTTTAGGCCTTTGTATGACTCTGTTATACGATATAAGCCCTAACTCACTTTAGGATTTAGAGGTTGTCGTTCGTCACGACCTAAATCCTCATATCTTGCAGACTATTTGTGTGATCGTTTCACACGGATGTAAGCCCTAATTAATAAAATTGGCAGAAAGAAACACTTAAATATTTCTCCTCTAAATTGAAGCCAAACAGAAGGGTAGCTTGGGAAGTCACCGAGAATCTTCTCAGGATCTGTGATATCCTCTAGTTCTTCTTCCTTTCAATTCCAAAAATAAATGTTATAAATTTGAGTCATTCCCCTTTCACACCTCTTTGTCTGATCTCTTTGAAAAGTCCTATTCTTTGGACTCCTTGAAGATAATTTCCCCTGATTTTTATCGAGAGTTTTCTTAGGTGACTTCAGTTATCTAAGATGTAATTAACTATAAGGGATTGCCTTTACAGAAAACTTTAACGAACCCAGCTTAATACAAACCCTATTTAATTTTTTGTATTAAATAAAGGAACTTGTCGATCAACATAAATGGTTTTGCAGACCAAACAAATGTCATATATTTCTTAGTTTATTTGATCAAACCTCACATGTTTATCTTTTGGGATAGATACATAGCTTCAAGTGTAGTGCTCTTTCATCTAAACTTTGAAAGATATGAGATCGATTTGATTTCATATTTTTCTAAACTTATATATATATATTAAATGTCCCTTCGAAGCGGGCGACGATATTTCCATGTCGGCGACTGACAACTTCCACTGGACAATCCCCCCTAAAATTATGCTGACAAGTACATGTGAATATAAAAGTGGCTAATGAGAATTTGTTTTTATTTTAGTATCCATTATAGTTTAATTAAGACTTCGAAAGTTATCAATCAAATGAGATTATTTGAAACCATACAAAGTGTTAGATATTAGAGCAAGATAAATTGTTGTTACAATTGCATATGAAGGATTACTCAAATAATTATTTATGTGATAAATTTATCATTACAATACATTGAATGTTGGCGTATAAAAATTTTGTTGAGATAACTTATCATTAGTTGTCTTACAAAACTTTCAGACAATATTTTTTAAAATTATAGGCACATTAATGGAGCAATTTCCACCATAGAAGATGAGCAATACTAAAGGAATTATAATGAGATTTCTCCTGGTGGATCAAAAATGAGGCTAAGCTCATAATATAATGGATTTTGAATTTTATGTAGAAGATCTAGTAGTATCATTTTGAATAAATTTCAAACAAGTTTCCACATGCTTCTTAGAGAAGGAAAAAAATAATTGAGCTATTATTATATGTGCTCCTAACTGATTTGTAATTAATAGCATTGTCATCATAAAAGTAGTTATACTATGTTCTTTTTTATTATTATAAGAACGTTAGAATCACATGAGTTTAAAATGATGTTTATTATGAGAATATGAATAATCTAATGCTTGGCATTCTATTTCATAGCTTTGCTTGAATGGCATGCCTGTCTTTCATGAACTAGTTTGTGATGAATGTAATAATAACTCTTTGATGCAAAATATTATATATAGTAGTGTATTGTTTAAGCTATATAACATTTGTGTTATTGTTGTTATGAGATCTCTCGAGTCATAGTTCTCAAATTCCTCTGTTTTATCTAATTTATGTTTTATTGTGTTATAGCTAATGATTGCATGTTATTATACAAATAATTACCATAGCTTGTGAAAAGAAATCTCTTGTATTTATTGTTGTTGAACATTGTTTAAATCGAAGTTTTTATAATTTTCATAAATATTTTTTTAATCTAGCTAAAATTTTGTTAGGACTAATGTTAGTCACTATGGAATTAGAACAAGTGTTACATGCTCTAAAGCAGGTGTATTTCAGTCCAAAATAAAATTTCAAACATATTTTCTAAGAAAACAAACAACACGCAAATTTTTTTTAATTGTAACTATTACGAGACAAATAAATTTAAAATGTCATACAAAATCCTTCTAATCAAACATGAAATCTTGAAGCATTTTTAAATTATGAACATTCATAATTAGATTTAGGACCATCTTAGCTTTGATTCCAATAAATATTATCAAACTCAATAATTCAAATCAAACAACAATAAAAATGATTTGATTCAAATTCAAATAAACCCGAATCAATTACTTGAAGTGTGGTTGAACATATCAAGAAAATAATTAAATGATTGAATGAATATTTTATGTTTACATTCTTATGGTCAAATCAAGTGTCCAAATGATAGAGAATCAAAAAGTATAAGATCATTTAATTGTTAGATGTTTGAAAACACTTAATTATTGAAAGAATATACTATGATCAAAAGTACAAATATAAGCCACATGATAAAATGTTTTGAATTTTATCTAAATTTATGAAAATGTTATTATAAATATTATAAATGGAGCAAAATTCTCCATATGTAGGAGAGGAAGGCCAAAATTAGAGAAAACTTGGAGATATAAATAATATTAGAGCTTTACTTACATTCAACACTGACGACCACCATTAAAGGTTGTTATTGTCTGACTATTATCATCTTAAACACATCATGACTAACCATTTTTTATTGACCATTGTTGTCTAACTACTATCGTTTGATCGTTATTTGATTGCCAACATTATCACCTAACTGTTGTCTAACTGTCATTGTCTGATCGTCATCCCTGATCAATATCATTTGACCATTGTCACTTGACTGTTTTTATTTTACTACTATTTACTCATCATGTCATTATCACTTGATTGATACTCGACAATAACTTTTTTCTTACCACTATCGGAGCTTCATCACTCAAGGGTTGTTTTCATCCCCCATTATTTTCATCATGATCATAAGAGATGCAGTGAAAGTTAAGTGCATTATTTTATAATATTATCTTTTCAATTAAAAGAAATAGCTAATATTTATGATTTCAATCAACATGATAGATTCTGTTAGTTCTACCAAAATTATTTTCTTTATGAATTTTCAATGTAAATATTTGACCTCTTCAGCTCCTCTTCTTTTAGCTGTTTGCATGCTAAATTTTTCTATAAAATTAAGCTTTAAAAATCTTACTATTTCGCTACAGTATTTTTTGCATGCAATCAAAATTCAAACTTTACTTTCTATTTCTCATTTCTATGCCTTTTGCTCTCCGCTCATTTAATTCCTTGATAGCAAAAGAATGCTTAAAAATTTAATTTTAAATTCTTTTTCATTTCATCTCTTTCATTTCATTCAAAATGACATAATAAAGAAAATTATGTGGAAGCCATTTCATTTGAAACCAATATAATAAAAAAAAGATTTATGACCACTCAATTCTTATGTATTACCAAATCTAACATATAAATTTAATCTATTATAATATGTAATTTTATTTATGCATGAAAATATATATATTTCATGTTCTAAAAATTAAAATTATGATATTTTTATGTGAGATGAAATATTTTGGTGTTTTAAATGTAAGAGAAAAATTTAGGGTCTGTTTGGGGCAGCTGCAGATTATTTATAATCTGCTGATAAATAAATTATCCGGACAATCTGTTAATCTAAAGATTATCAGGAGAAGTTAGCTTGTTGTTTGAGGGAGCTTATCAAGAACAGCTTATTTGCAGCTGTTGCTAGATAAATGACCATTTTGTCCATGTTTAGTGATGTTATTTGCAACAAAACAATATGAGGAAAATTATAGATAAAACAGAAGCTGCAAACTGCTACAGATCAGTTCAAAAAAATATCATAAACTGCTCACTCTCTCGTGATTATCAAAAGAAATAAAATAAAAAGAAATATAATTACAACTACAATTAAAAATATTAAAATGTTTAATTTATAACTCTGACTTCTTCTGTCCTCAGTTGCACTGTCATCCTAGGAAACCATCGTACCCCAATAACTGTCAGCAGTGGAATATGTCGGAATGTCGACCCAATGGAAGAAACTGCATCGCGCTGAAACTCCCCTTCGACAACCGTAGAAATATCTCCCACTGCTGTGAGGGTGTCATAACGTGTGTAAGGGAGCCGATAGTCTGCAGTAACACAACACAACTCGGGAGGTCCCCGAAATCTTAGAGCTCATGTTGCTACAGAGATAAAACAACAAAGAAATCATTTGTTAGATCAGAAAATTAAATTAAGTTCTATATAGCTACTAGAGAACTGAATCAAATGAAAATCGTATCAAACGAAACAAGCATAAAAAAAATGCAAGTGTGCGGTCTCAGACAAGTAACTACACCAACCCGCACGTCTGTCATTACAAGGAGATAATGGACCTTAAAAAAAAAAGAGTTCTTGGTTGCCTTTAACCCACAAAGACGATCGTCTTGAGATACATGTGTCTATCACCAAAAAAATTAATCTAGTAGATCCTCATATATCGTTGCACTGAGAAGAAGAGAGGACCTAGGTTGTCTTCTTTTGGATTTCACATGCAATACCAACATAATACGATCATCCTGTGTCATATGTGTATATCACCAAAAAAGTTCATCCACAAATCCTCATAATTCGATGCATCCAAAAGAAGTGAGGATATCAGTTGCCTTCATTAGAAATACACATACAACACTAGATAACAACAATGAATCGACCATCCAACTCATAAGGTCATATTTTTCATCATTTATCACTAACCTCACACACCCCAAAAAAAAAAAAAAAACAAAGAATTAATGAAACAAACAAAATTCTTAATAAAATCATAAAATTTGAATTCATAATACAACAAAATACATACGAAAAAAATTATAGCTAATAAATAAAGAAGAATGGTTGAATCAGTATCCACAAATAACATCTGCAATAGACTCTCTCAAAGCAACCATCTAGGCTACACCTTCACCGTCCAGAGTTTCAAATTCATTCGACTCTATTTCATCCTTAGGTAATGAATGCCCAACCAAAAATTTTGAAAGTTATAGAGAGACATGTAGCTGATCGTCATCAGCAAAACTGAAGTCCGTATTTGATTGAGAGGGATGTCGTCGGATGAAGTTGTGAAGTGTCATAGTGACCACCACAATATGCACCTGTTTGGGAAATATGTACGATGACATATCATGTAGGAAGACTCATTTCTTCTTCCAAACCCCAAATGTTCTTTCAATTAACCCGTGTAAGGAGGAGTGACGTTTGCTAAACATTTCTTTTCTACCACGGATCGTATCACTTGCTCTCTCAAATTTAAGAATATGGTATCTGGTGTTTGGATAGGGCTTCAGGTGGCCTCTCAACATCAGATATCCAACATCAACCAAATAATATTTCCCTGTTAGGAAAGAAGCTATTAATGACAAATAATACATATAAATAATAGCTTTACATAGCTAAACAAATCTGAAGGCTGGTGAGGGAAACATGGTGTTCTATTCCTAGTTGCATAGGAAAAAAGACGAATGTCATGTGCACTCCCTTCCCATCCCATGTTGAAGTCACATACTATCATGATATTTTAGGTAGTTGAACCACTCTGACCAATGTACGTGACCTCTTTGTGGCTGGGTAGTCAGGCATCAATGTGCGTACCGTCGATTGCCCCAATGCAGTTTTGTTTTTCATTATTCGAAACTCATTACATTCTGAAGTTAACGTAACGCACTAATAAAACTTACCTTGAAATATGACATTTAACAAGGATCATTGGCAATTTGTTCAGGAGTAGTAACAAACGATACTACTCATGTGGCTTAATGATTTGCGACGTTAAGCTCATAAGTGCTTGTACACCTTTGGAGAAGTATCGACTAATTGTTTCTGAGGAATGCTGAAAATCGCTTCATATCTCATCTAATTGATTTATTTTGTGAGAGAATGTATAATGTTGTAGCCAACACCTCCCTAGTTGTCGTTCTAGAAGATCATTGGAGGTCGTGGTTAAGACATAACTCGTGAACCAGATCCATAAAAATGGGAGCAGTCATTTGGAAAATATTGTTGAACCTTGTCAAATGTCCAGAAAGCATCTCACCCACCCATTTATCCCAAACAAATGAGGATGTTATGTGCGATATTCGACTAGCGCTGAAGCATTAGTACTCCAATAATGATATCGCAATAGCTGCAACCCATGTTATTCATTTATGACGTTTTTGTTTTGGATCCATCTTAAAAGGAGAAAGGTATTAGGATGAAATAAATTATGGAAAAGTAGTAGCAGCAAAATGAAATATTAAAAATCTCAAGGACTACAAAGTATCAAAAAGGAATTACATATGTTGTTCTGGAGAATAAATAAAATCATTGAAAAGTAAATATCAAAAATAAAAATTAGTGACATATACAAAAAAACTCATTCTTCCACTATAACACGCAAATATTAAATGCGCAGTTCAAGCCGCAACGCCATGAGTATTTGCCCATGGGTAGAGTCCTCAAGTTTTTTTTGCATTTTTGACATGAAAGCATATATCAACAACTACTTCTAGAAGAGCATCCAAAGCCCCAATATAGTCTATGATGGTGCTGTCAGGGGAAGTAGAAGGTGGCAGAGCTGCAAAAGCATCAATCAGTTTATTGAATGAGCTTTCTATGAAAATGTTTGTATCTTTCCTCCTCTTACCAAGCCTGGGCCTCTTTGGATGGGTGTCGAACTCCTCCATCTCCTTCTGGTTAATACTAGGCCCTTCTTCGTCAGCTGTAACCAACTCAGGTGGCAAGTCATTTGGTAATGCCAACAAACCCCTCTCACTTGGGTTAAAAGCATGTTTTCTCATCGCGACTACCCCTTTAAACATTATGTCTAGTTTATCTTCGAACTCCGACTCAATTTTGCACTCCTTATATTTTTTTGTTGTCGGCATGCCTGTAACATTGTTGGGGAGGAGGGGGTTTAGACGGCTTATTAGCTAAAACAAAAAATTATGAGAATAAACCAAATGAGAGTATAATTATTACCTTTAATTTCTTAACCCACCATTCATCTGGAGTATTGTTTATTCGCTTAATGGGATCTCAACCCAACCTGGAGGATCCACGTTTCAGCTCCTTCCAAAATTTCCACTCCTTATTCAATTGATCCCATTTTTTTTTTGAATTTTAGTTTGTCGTAATCCCTTCCAGACTATTGTTTGAACCTATTCGTAATATTTTGACAATCGCCCTTGTTAAAATATGTGGTTGGTTTATTTTCAATCTCAATTTTTTAAATCATGATTGTAAAAAATGTACGTTACTTCTTTATCTGACTTTGCTGACGGACCCCCTTCACTTGTCTTAGTTATGTGCGTACTAATTGAAGAACACGCAGTTAAAAAAAAAATAACTTAAAACATGTAACAAACTCAACATTTGAACTAATATATAATGAGAATGAAAAAAATTGTATTACAAACCAATAATCACAAAAGAGAAAATAAAGGACAATAAGGAGGGGAACCATAAAAAAAAAAGCTAAACAAACTGAATTCGTTGTAAGGGAGATGACCTTCAGCAATAAAACATCTTTCAAACCACAATGATGAAGATCCAAAGCAAATGAAGTACAATGGAGATATCATCATATTAATTCCGCACTTCAAAAATCGTAGGCAAAAACTTCAACTAGCGTGTGAAAAAAAGCATCTTTTTGTGGGCCAAAGATCAAACGAAATAGCATAACGAAATGCACAATATAGGCTTGGCATTTGATTAATATTACCGAGGGCATCAACTTCATATAAAAAAAAATTAAAACTGTTAAAGAATGGAATTTGTTGTTGCAAGTAACAATCTAATGGCAATCCAAGCTGTGCCGTAAGTTTATCCTCGTTATTAGCATAAGATAAATGTTAAAGAATGGAAGCAGTAATCAACTGGCAATCCAAGCTGTCAGGTGAGTAGTAAGCTGCCACACATATTCCCATTAAAAAATTTTCACCAAAATTAACATGACATCATGATAACCCTTTATAAACTTGTAAATACCTTCATGGCTTAATAGGAAAAAACCTAATTTTCTGTTCATTACTCCCGAGCACAACACATAAAGCAAATATTCATTATGTTTAGATTTGTTGAATGATAAGTTTGCACTTATTAGATAGAAGGTTAAAATTTCATGCTACATCAAAGAACTCATAAAACCAAAGTATGATAATTTTTTCATCTGGAATCCATACATCGGGCTATGAGGTTTTTATGGCCTAATATTGCAAAAGTGTTAATTATGTATAAGCATTGTAAACCTGTAGCCAATATTCGTTCCAATTCCACATAAAGCAACTATTTATTCCAATTCCATAGCTCATAAGAATTTTAAATTGTATAAACATTAAAAATAAAGGGGAGTTCAATTCCAAAAAAGAGCTCGAAAAAGCACAGGGCTTGCAATGAACCAAACATCAATTTTCCATAAAATAAATTCAATTGCAATGTTTCAAATATTAGAAGCCAACACTTCAATTCCTCTGTATTCACATCTAACTGGAAGTATGCATGTGCTGCCCCCAAAAATGAATCATTTTCCGAATGAAATGTTGTAGCATTGTCCAAATATCAATTTTCCATAAAACTATATCCACATGTAGCATAATATGTGCATTGCTACATTTCATAACCATGAATACATATTATTACTTCATTTGGTGACCAATTCTTCTAGCAATAGCTGATTTGAATTAATTTTCTTGCTTGTAAATTTTAAAACAACTTTAGTATTTTGCAAGAACAATAGAAATATATGCCATAAAACTCAATCACTTACTAATAACAACTTAAAGAGGAATTCAAATTTTTAAGGAAGTAGAGTTCCATAATATAATGAGAAGGGACATTTCCATACATGCCACCCGATTCCAATTCATTTTACATGAATAAAACCTAAAGTTTGCTTCTTATTACGACGAATAGTAGAACATATCATCATATTCATGCAATTTACCAAAACCAAAGACCACTCTCAACAGAATTCATCAAACCTTTCCAAGCATGCCCATCACAAAATCTGAAAACCACCACTATTGAATTCACCAAACTTCCCAACCATGCCATCTTACCCATGTATATTATGCATGTCATAGCATGACTAGTAGCCAACAACCTTTCCAACAACATGATTAGCACGCATAATTTAAAACCAGCCTTTAAAACATGTAATCANAATATATGCCATAAAACTCAATCACTTACTAATAACAACTTAAAGAGGAATTCAAATTTTTAAGGAAGTAGAGTTCCATAATATAATGAGAAGGGGCATTTCCATACATGCCACCTGATTCCAATTTATTTTACATGAATAAAACCTAAAGTTTGCTTCTTATTACGGTGAATAGTAGAACATATCATCATATTCATGCAATTTACCAAAATCGAAGACCACCCTCAACAGAATTCATCAAACATTTCCAAGAATGCGCATCACAAAATCCGAAAACCACCACTATTGAATTCACCAAACTTCCCAAACATGCCATCCTACCCATGTATATTATGCACGTCATAGCATGACTAGTAGCCAACAGCCTTTCCAACAACATGATTAGCACGCATAATTTAAAACCAACCTTTCAAACATGTAATCAAATCATAAAGCCTGTATGAAAGAAATAGTGTGTATAATTGAAAAATTGCATGCAACATTGTTGAATTTTCACTAAGTCTGCTCACCCTCTAATCATAGTTAAGAGCTTGAGGCACGTTAAACTCAAACATTTCAGCATAACTATTTACCGAAATGGCTTATCCATAACTATTTGCCAACCCCAATGATGCAAAAAAAGTTACCAAATTGTAATAGAAATGCTGTAAGATAATTCACCCAAGGGACAACACTTGGATCAATCCCATGCTTCAGAAAATTAACAAATGAAGAAAGCACAAGGTTCCTTTCCATTACATTCCAAAAATTTGCCTTCAACATCTAGGTGCTAAATAGAGAATACCATGAAATCAAAAATTTTGGCATTAGAACATATCAAAATCTTTTCTATGACTGCTAAGAGATCAACCCACAACAACAATGCATCACCAGAGCTTATAAAGGCAACACAACTGCAAAAAATTCAGACACATTACCATTATTAGAGAGTCGGAGCACCAAGGTTAGGCGAGGGTGAGGGAAAACAAAGGAGAACTTACTGGGGGAATATGGAGAGTTTGGGACGAGTCTGAACTAGAGCACATGCAAGAGATCGGGAGATGAGAAGAACAGAGGAGATCAGAGATGACGAGGAATTAGAGCACAAAGAGAGATCAGAGAGGAGAAGGGTAGAAGATTGGGACGGAATCAGGGACGAGATCGAGTGGCTGTAGGGTAATAAGCTCGAACAAAACGTGGAAAGCGGGGTCCAAAGCGCGACCGCTAATAATGAAGGATTGTAATCGAGCGATTTGAGACCACAATTTATACGAGCGAAACAAACACTCGATCAGTGTTTTCAAAACACCGACCACACTAATAAACTGCCCCAAACAAGCACTTAGTTGCTAAATATGTAAAAACATAAGAATTGGGCGGTATATAAATACCGCAAATGAAAATTATATACAAAAGAATCGGGTGGCATACAATTTCCACTAATGAAAGTTAAATAGAAGCTAATTTCACTAATATTTATTCTAACTTTATTCACTTTTAAGTTTTTCTAATTTCAATAAATATCATTTTTAAGGGTCGCGCCATTAAATTAAAAACAACAACAATAACTCTTAAATCTACATTAATTGATCATCTCATGAATTCACAAAAAAAATACATTCTCTAACTCTTTTCTATTAAATAAAAAGTATGAAATCTTTTTCAAAAAATTGAACCCAAAGAATAATATATATAATTCGAATCTCCCATCTTATAGTGAAAAATTACATTTTCAATTGTCAATTGCTACATAAAAAATATGAGCTTAAGTCCATGATTGATAGCCTTAGCTAATAACTAAAAAAAGGTTGAGGTTTTGTACCTTATAAAACAGAAGGAAGAAGATAATAAAAATTTGGTATCTGACCAAACCCTTTTCTTTCGCTTGAATTTTTAATTTATGCGTTTCGTTTATACAGTCGAAGCCATCTGGCGTTGAAGAGATCGAAGGAAGCCAAAAGTTCCGTTCCCTAAATATAAATTTCTTTCAGACTCCATTAAAAGATCAGGTCCCAATATCTAATCCCTCGCCTTTGAATCGATCTGTAACCATTTTTCTCAAAAAGAACACGATCGATCGCTAATCTTCGTTCTTCGTATATTCGTCGATCTTAGTATTTTCAATGCCTTCTTTCATATATCATACCCTTCTTTTCCTCTTTCTATTGCTATTCTTCGAGACCTCTGCTGCGGCCGTTGGTCTTCAGAGGTCATTATTTCGGTCCCTCGGCGAGGGTACTGGCCCGCCGGATTACGCCGTCGATCTGAACAGCTCCAACTTTGACAGCATACTCAAGGAATCACCCGCCAACTTTGCCATCGTGGAGTTCTTTGCCCATTGGTAAGATGTTGTTTTTCTTTTGAGATCTTGTGATAGGATCTTTTCCGGCACTGCTACTTTCTTCTTGGTGACTGATGGAATAGGGTTTTAGTATGGTTATTGTTGATCAATGGAAAAATGATTTGGTTGTAGTAGTTAAGTTTTATATAATATATTTCATTCTAGGAAATCTGAGTGCTCTTTTAGTTGAGTTGGAAGATTTAATTGGTGGTTTTTCGCTGACTTCCTAAATGTATCTGCGCGTTTTAGCTTTACTAGGAATGTCTAATTCATTGCAAAATGCAATTCTCTGCCTTTTTAAGCAGGGCTCCAGTAGGCGGTTTACCGAAAAACAACGTTTCTAACTCTATTGGCGTGTTGTTTTATGAACTATGTGAGTAGGAAAAGTGTTTGTCTTTAGAGGGGATTAGTTACTAGGGTTAAATGCTGTTTTTTTAGTAGCTATTTGGCCACAGGTAGGATTCAACTCAAGTAGGATTTAAGAAATCACGCAAATCCAGTTTCAGTAAATCATGAATGGTTAAAGTCTAAGAAAATGTTTGGGGCGACATTTTTAAAATTTTGTAAAATTCTGATATTGTTGGGCTACTTTTTCAGTATTTAAGATTTTTGAGAGAAGAAATCATTAAATCCATTAAATCTTATGAATCATATATTTAGAAAATTCTTGGATTTAACCAATAATGAAGTTGGAATGAAATTTATCAATCTATAGGATTTTGAATCCCCCAAATTCTATTTGTCAGGATTTAAGTGAGGTTCCTAAACTTTGTGTATGTCTTGCCTTGAGTTGGATACTAAACAATCCTTTAGTCTTCCTATTTTATTTGATAAAACTTACGTTTGATGGCGGATCAGGGGTTTGTCTTTTAGGTCATAGGGTGGGATTATTTTTATTTTTATTTTTATTTTTTTTGTGCTTGGACTGGGGCCATTATGCCATATAAGATGATAGAAAGGGCATATGAAAATTCTTGCTTGAGCCTGATCTGCTTACAATGTCAAATCAATTTGCTTATCGTTCTTTGGCTAAATAATTTGTTTCTTGGTATGCTAGATGATTATTTTTCAATCGAGTATATTGAAATAAGATATCAAAATTGCAATAATGTATGCAATGATGGTACATTATGATATATGATTAAAGGGGAAAAATAAAATTTTTATGACTTTTCATAACTCAAGCTTAACCAAATCAGAATATTTTTAAATCTCTAGTTATTTTTTTTCATCTTTAATAGTTAGTAGTTCTTTTGTTACTTTATTGAGAAATTTTGAGTCAGTCATGGAAATTGGAAGCAAAGTTGACTTAGTGAGGAGGGGATCGGAAGACTAAAATTAACTTGTTCATAGTTATATTGCTGGATAATAACTAAAATACAATGTCAGGCTTTATCAGGATGAGTTGAAAATAAGGATTCATAATTGCTGTTCTTACTATTTGAGCACAATTGATGATATCAAATGGTCGTTCTACTTATATGATAGCTTATCTTTGTTTTGATTCAATATTCATTAATTCCTTCATTTGATTTATATTTTCTTAATTAACTTTGCTATTAATCCCATGCTACTTAAAATGTTTATGTTGTATAATTTCAAATTCTGTAGGTGTCCTGCTTGCAGAAATTATAAGGTAAGCATTCTTAGCTTTGGGTGTAGTAGTTTCAAAATTTTTCATGTTTTAATTCCTTACCTTCGTCGAGCTACTCTACAGCCTCATTATGAGAAGGTTGCAAGGCTTTTCAATGGACCAAATGCTGTTCATCCTGGGAATATACTAATGACGCGGGTAGACTGTGCAATGAAGGTATATTGATTCTATTCTCATGGCTTGTCTGTGCTAGCTTGACCATTTGGCGGATCTTTTTTTGATAATTCAGTGTCGATCATCTGATGCTTCATGTTCTTTTAATCTTTTTAGTATTATATCCAAGTTAGTGATTCATCTTCATTTGCTTAAAAGTTTATTTTTGCAGTGCTAAAACCTGTTTGCATAATGTGAGCACTTGTGTAGTGCATAACCCCAATCTTTATGTTAGCTTCATTTGGTGGATCTTATTAGTGTTGTCATCGTCCTCATGAGCATCATCAACAACAACATTAGCATTAGCCTATATGACGTTTTTTGTCATCTTTATGAATTTTTCATTTCCATTCATTTGTTTTGAATGGTACTAGGTTGCTAAACTTTATTTTGTGAATGCTTGTTGCAGAACATCTAGCCATTTTATTTTGGTTTAAAGGTTTACGTTTCCTAATTATTTACATTAATATTATATACACGCTTAATCTCCTATCTTTAATCTTCTTTGAATGTGGAAAGGAAAAGCGCCTGTTGCCATTGAATAATGGGATAGAGGATGGTCGAGGAAGGCAAAGACATCTTCAATGAGAGATAAAGATGGTGGTGTTATGTGAGGATGATATCTGATTGATGGGATGATGGTTGATTGTGATGTCATAATGGTAAAGGGAATGATAATGGATGATCTAAGGAGAGATGATAATGCCATATAGTTGAGATTTGGAACTTGGTGTGGTGGTTAGAAATGCAAGGCAATGATTAACATCTCAGATGATGTTGATATGAGTGATTTAAAGGAGGGATGAGAGAGAGAGGTGAGACAGAGAGAGAGAGATATGACTGAGACAAGAGCTAAGGTGGTGATGGGTTGTTATTAGTTTATAATTTTTAGCTTCTTATATCTTAGGACTTGGATCAAAACTGTTGTTGGTTTAAAATGGTCATGAAGCAGCAGGTTCAAGTTGGTTCCTCTGACCTGATATAGTTTTGCAGACCTTATTTATCACATATAGTGGATCTAATTGATAATTGTTATTTTGGCTGTACTAAAAGTTGCATATAATATGGTAGATTTTTCTTATAACCATAAAACCATCAATTTTTGAGAAGATTTTGCGTGTTACTTTAACTTTTCACTTATTTTAGAAGTGGTATTGCCTACAAATCTATTTTACTTGCATATAGTATTCCTCGAGCCTATGAATGCTGTTTTTGCATTCTTTCAACTCATTCATATGGCTCTTCTCTTTAATTCAATTGTGTGTGCTCCTCAATAGGCAGTTGATGCTTAGTAAGAGATGTTGTGGTACTAACGCTTAACAAATTAAGTCTTTTTCTTAACACGAGTTTACAATTTGTTATGACTTTGATATGCGTATGCTTGCTTCCGCCTCAGCTAACGAGAGAGCCAACTTTGCAAACGATGAATTGGTCCAAGGAAGATCGGTCTGGACTGACCAGATCCAACCAAACCAGCTGGCGACTTGGCCAAGCCAGCCGACCAACCTAGAGAGGCAAAATCTCTAGGAGATGTTGCAGACAATTTTAATGCTCTGGTGGGGCCTACACTATCGCTAATCACGTACTAGAGGTGGAGAATTTAGGGTGGTTTTGGGCTGAAAGTTTGATGGGATTTTAGGGAGTATTTATTAGAGCTAATTGACTAGGGTTGGTTTTTTAGGTTTTGATTTGCTGCAATTTTTCTTTTCTCGTAGTGTTCCAAGTGGCCTCTAGGGTTTATGGAGAGACGATCTACCTCTTGAACAGTAGATCAACATTGCATCTTGTTTGCTTTCGTTGATATTAGTAAAATCAGCCCTTAATCAAGTTCCCCACATCATTGGAATTTATCCATTGTTTGTTCACTGTAATTCGTTCGGGTGTATCAAATTGATATTGGAGCAAGATCTTGGAGGAATGACAATAGAGGTGGATGTGTTGGAAGGAGAATTGGGGCAAATAAGATCGGGAATGGAAGATGGGCTTACCATCATAAAGGATACGCTTTTTTCCATAGAGGACCAAATGAAGGACCAATTTAGGAGCATGGAGGAAATAATGAAGTGGCTTCTGGAGATGCAATCCAAGAGCCGATGACTCAAATTGTAAACCCTAACTAAGGGTTAATCAGAGAATACTTGGCCAAATTGAAAGGTAAGGAGATCGAACGAGAGGATAATGAGGAGGAAAACATCTAATACCAAGAGCTTCCTCCTAGGACTCCAAAAGGGAGGGGGTGTGGAAACTTTTGATGGAGGGGTGTGGGTCGAAAATTGGGAAGTGGTGCAAGGCTTGAAATATGAAGGAGAGAAGCGGGAGTTGGGTATGACTATTGGAGTTTCATCCTAAACACATCGGGGTAAATGACAAGGGGAGAGGATCTTGAGACAACGATGCGAGGGTAAGGAAACTAATGATTCAGATCTCCAAAGGGGAAGATACACATGGGTGGGTTTATCAGGTGGAGTAATACTTTGCAGTAAATGAGTTCACTGGGGAAGAAATCTTATGGATGCATGGTTATGTTAGGAGGGAAAGACCCCAACATGGTTACAGTAGATGGAGGCGAGATATTTGATCCATTTGTGAGAGGAGTTTAAGGGCTGTTTGTTGGAAGTTTCTGAGTCATTCGGGAAGGTGATCTACATGAGCAATTCTATGCTTTGACTCAGGAGGGGATAGTCACATAATATAGAGAGAGGTTCGAGCTCTTATCGGGGCGGCTGAGGGATATTTCCTGTAATATGGTTGGAGGGGAACTTCTTGAAGGTCCTAAAGGTCGACATCCAAGAAGCCCTCTAACCATTGAAACCGTAGGGATTGAGGGAGATGACAGAGCTCGCCCGGATGATGGATGAAAAGAAATAGGCGAAGAAGACCAACAAAGGTGACACCATGGAGTGGCTCGATGACCATGAAACCGAGAACCTAGACGGTGTCGTTTTAAAAGGAGATGTCCAAGGAGAAGAATATGGGGTATGAAACCGAGGATCTACTTTAAGCCTTTATTTTTTTTGCTTGAGTTATGGATGCTCTTATTGGACATTTGAGGAGGATGTACCTTGGTGTATGCTTTTTGCTGATGATATACTTCTTGTGGATAAGACTAGAGAAAAAGCTCAAAAAAGTTTTGAATTATAGAGGTCTGTATTTGAGTCTAAAGGTCTTTGTTTAAGTAGAACTAAAATTGAATACATGAAATGTAATTTTAGTAGTAGTAGTAGCTCTAGTGACAGAGTTGTAACTATGGGTGATCAAAATATTAAAAGACGTGAATGCTTTAGATATCTCGGGTCTATTGTTCAAAGTGATGGTGATATAGATGCGGATGTTATTAGTTGAGTTCAAGTAGGCTGGTTGAAGTGGAGGAATGCTTCAGGCTTATTGTGTGATGAGAAGTACTGCTTAGATTGAAAGGAAAATTTTATAAGATGGTGGTGAAATTTGCAATGCTCTATGACGCTGAATATTGGCCTTTAAAAGAGAAGCATAAAACTAAGTTAAGTGTTTCCGAGATGAGAATGCTTAGGTGGATGAGTGGCTTTACAGTTAGAGACAAATTGCGAAATGATTATATCTGTGATAGGGTTGGTGCAACTTCAGTGGCAGACAAAATTATAGAGTCATCTTAGATGGTTTGGTCACATTAAATGTCGCCTTCCGATGATCCAGTTAGGAGAGGAGATGTTTTAGATTCGACTTATGTTAAGAAAGGTAGAGGTAGATGTAGATAGACTTGGGCATATTGTATAAAAAATGATCTTAATTTATTAGAATTAAATGGAAATATGACACTCAATAGGACGCAATAGAAAAAAAGGATTCATGTAAATGACCCCACTTAGTGGGATAAAGGTTTATGGTTGTTGATGTAATGTGCACGCACATACAATTTTGTTTTGTTTTGTTTTGTTTTGTTTTTTTTTGTCATGTACATTAGGTTGGTTAGGCTAATGCATTATGCCTAGGATTGGACATGTTTGCTTGGTGGTATAATATCCTAATTTTGTGTCAAGTCAAGTGCTCTTAGTGGTATTCTAAGTCTAGTTATAAAGTCGTAAGCCCCAATCCGATTTTCTTAGAGTCTAAGATCTCTTTGTTAGTCAAAGATACTCTTGGGAGTATTATGAGTCTAATAAGTGCAAATATCTCTTAATTTAGGAGTATTCTTAGTGTCTAGGACCTCATTGTTAGTCAAAGCAGATATGCTCTTTTGGGAGTATTATGAGTTCAGTTAGAATAATTCTTTTTTAGTTGATATAGAGTGAGAAGTCCCCAGTTAGTCTTATTTGAGTCTAGGATTTCATTGTCAATGTAAGATAGATACTTAGAGGAACATAGTGAGACTAGTTTGAATAACTTCCCTTTGTTTTTGATGCATAAGGCCACAAATATTTATCTATGTTTATAGGTCCAATCTTTTTGCTAGATTGTGGTTGCATTTTTTATCCTAGCACAACTTTTTTGAACTATCATTTTCTTTGGCATTTTTAATGATTATTATTTCTTTGATGTTTCAAGGGTTTACAATCTACTTTGCTTAGGATCGAACTTAATTGCTTTATGGTATAATAAGTCTGACATTTATCTCAAATTGAATGATCTTAGCAATATTCTAAGTTTGGTTGTAAAGTCATAAGCCTTTATCTAGTTTTCTTAGAGTCTATAAATTGTTTGGTTGTCAAGATAGATACTCCTTAGAGTGTTCTGAGTTTAATTAGGTTAACTCTCTAAATTTAGAGTTGTAAGCCATGAATTATTCTACTAAGAGTTTAGGACTTCAATTGTCAATTAAAGCAGACATTCTCTCGAGAGTATTATGAGTTTAATTAGGATAATTCTGTTTAGTTGTTTTGGAGTTGGAAGCCACCAATTAGTTTTGTTAGATTCTTAGGTCTGTCGGCAGCTAAAAAAAGTTTAGGGGTTGCCCGTAAGAAGCTGTCGGTCGCTGGAAGTGAAGTTCCGTCGCCCGCTTCGGAAGGACGTTTTAATTTATATATATATATATATATATATATATATATATATATATATATATATATATATATATATATATATATATATATATAATTTTAGAAAAATATGAAATCAAACTGACCTCATATTTTTCACAGTTTAAATGAAAGAACGCTCTACCTCAAATCCTGTATCTATCCCGAGGGATAAACACAAGACTTGAGGACAAGACTCGATCAAATAAACTAAGAAATATATTACATCCGTTTGGTTTGCGAAACCGTTTTATTTGCCGATAAGTTCCCCTATTTAATACAAAGAATTAAATAGGGTTTATTTTAGGCTGGGTTCGGAAAAACTTCTTATAAGGGCAAGCCCCTATAGTTAATTACATCTTAAATGACCGAAGTTACTTAAGAAAACTCTCGATAAAAATCAGAGAATGCGATCTTCAAAGAAGTCGAAAGGGTAGGACTTTTTAACGAAATCAGACGAAGAAGTGTGAAAGGGGAGATGCTCGAACCTGAAACAATGTTGAGGAATTCAAATGAAGAGAAACTAGGGGAGACCACAGATCCTGAGGAGAACCTCAGTGACTTTCTAATCTATCCTATGATTTGGCTCCAGTTTTGAGAAGAAATTATTAAAGTGTTTCATCCTGCCAATTTTATTTAATTAGGGCTTATATTTGTGTGACATGACCACACAAATCGCCTGGAAGATACGAGGGGTTTACATCGTATCAGACGACAACCTCGGAACCGAGAACGACTTAGGGTTTAAATCGTACAGCAAAACTATACGAATGCCTAAAGAAAAAGGTGGAGGATTTATATTGCGCTAGGCAAACAACCTCAAAATCCTATGGATTGTTGTTTAATTTCTAGGAAAAGGAATGGTTTTGCTGGGGAAGGCACGTTCTGCTGTTGAAGATGGCCGTGCTGCCCACTGCGCTAGCTCCCAGCTCTCCGACATGACGAGTTTAAGTTTTCTAGTGTGTCCAGTTATAGTGTCAAATCAAACGGTTCTATGGTTGTAGTCCTCTAAACATCCTATGTAAAAAGAAAACATGTTTGAAGCTATATAATATGAAGTGTGCAACGCAGGAACAAACAATAGAATGCATGTAGAACAGTAACAGGTAGAAACATGAACAGTATAACATGCTATACAGGGAGAACAGTAACAAGTAGAAACAAGACAAGTGTAACATGCTATACAGAGAGAACAATAACAAGTAGAAACAGAACAAGTGTAACATGCTATACAAGGAGAACAGTAGCAGGTGGAAAACATGAGTGATATGACATGCTATACAGTACAGTAGCAGGTGGGAAATAGAAAAATTAAATGCTGAAAAATGTAAAGCAAACCTGTACGCCCGTGAGATTCGATGCTCCTTAAACATAGCAAGCCTAAATACATCTAAAAAAAACAAAGTCCGGAAGAAAACGTCATCCAAGAAATCCGAGGAAAAGCGGAAAAA
>NEWO01000596.1:212390-238667 GCA_003013225.1 Phalaenopsis aphrodite | reverse complement strand
CGCCCCAAAACGACTACTTGCGACCTTGCTTGATGGTTTCACGTATAGCAAAAGGCTATACGTGGACACTTATGCATCGGGCATAAGCATCGAAAAACCTGAACCAAAAAGCAAGGAAAAAAAAGAAGAAAAATGGGGTGAGAGAGAGGAGACACTGATCCATCTAAAACACCGAAAAGGAGATTGGATCAGTTCTCAAAACTCACATCGAAACGACTTGGAAAAGTAAGGCCCAAAGTCTTTCCTAATAAACGTAATAGACAAGCTCGCGCTAATTTTCCCAAACCCCAAAGACATGGGATTGATCAAGTCCACCAAAGTCCACCAAGTGCTTTTCCAAAATGAGATTTAGAAATTTCCCAAACTTCAAAAGAAAATGATCGCGGGGAAACCATCGTTAATATTTCCAAACTCATACTAAAATCAAAATTCCCCGACTTTCAAATTAATAGATAACCTCATGCATTAAATAAGCACAAAATTTTCCCATAAAACCACATAAATGCTCACGTCTAGGGTCAGCAGAGAAGAGGAAACAACCAACAAGGCTCTCGACCAAAGCCAGGAACGGGGACAAAAGGGGTTCACGGCTAGAGCAAGGAACAACTACCAAGACCCATAACCAAAGGCAGTCCAAAAGATAACGAGTAAGGCTTACAGTTAAGGCAATAAAGAGCCCAAAAAAGAACTATTAAAGCTCACGGTTTAAGGCAGCAAAGAGCAGCTGCAAAAGCCCACGACCAGAGGCCACCTAAAGCACAAGTAAGGCCCACGACCACAGCAACCCAGAGCACAAAGGGGCTCGCGGCTAAAGCAAACAAAAGGACCACCAACAGCTGCTACAACACTTCCTTGACAAACACGAAGGAATAACTAAAGTAATCATAATTTTTGGGATGACAAACTTGGTTCATCCACAACATTCAAGCCAATTAAGCCTAGCAAGGAAAGACCAAATCACACCCAATGACCTACAATAGGCCTCACGGGTAAGGACCAAAAGGGGAGGCTGATTCAACCACATCACAAACCCATGGCTAGGCACCAAGCAAACATCAAATTGCGGCCTCATAAACTGCCAAATCAACCTATCAAAACCAAATAACAGCCTTCGAATGGGGACAACACAACACATCCAGAACAAGTTCTCGGGTAAGAGCTGAGACCAACAAGAATAAAAAAGTATCAAACCATCTCTTGGGTTGGGATTAAAATTAGCAAAGCCAACTCTCGGGTAGGGATTAAAATTAGCAAAGCCACCTCTCGGGTAGGGACCAAAGACAAGCAAAGCAAATCATCAAAACTCTTGAGTAAAGACAAGTTAAAAAAAAAACAATCATGGGCTCTAGAGTAGGAGCTAAAACAAGCAAACCAAGCTCCCAAGTCAAGCCAAAACCGAGCCACAGCTAAGGTTTGAAACAAACAAAACCACACCCCAAATCAGCCTTAAACCAAGCCCAACGAGGACCAAAACCCAGCCCAGCGATATTAAAATCCAGGCCTCCATAACAAAAATAAAGTTCCAGCCTTTCCAAGCCAAGACCAAGCCAACACCAAGTCGCAGCTAAGGCTCAAATTCCAGTTACAACAAGATAGTCGAAAGAAAACGTTTCCATAGCCCTGAGACATCAAAATATAGAAACGACACATGCCTTACACAGGAATAACTACAAAATTATTGCGAATCAACACAAATTCATCCATCACACGTATATTTGAGCCAAGACACCGGTGGGATACCAAAACCGAGCCCAGTAGGGGCCAAAATCGAGCTCAACAAAAACCAGAAGCCAAAACGGAGCTCAACAAGAACCAAAAGCCAAAGTCAGAGCTCAACAAGATTAAAATAGGCCCAAGCATTGATATAAATTCATACTTTAATAGAAATTAAAGCTCCAGCCACCTGTAGGTAAAATCGAGCTATCCAAAGCTAAGAAACATCCTGCATGTCTAAATATTCCAAGCATACAACGATTTCAACAGATATTTGAATAGGGGTGATGCCTCACGAGGGGCTAAGTCAAGCCCTCAAAACAAGCTACAACATTTTCCAAATTAAATAAATTCTCTTGTAGCATACATTTCGAGCCAGGGAAAGCCACAGAAAGCCAAAATCGAGCCCCCAAACATGCGTAAAACAGTAAAATACACTCCCTAGCATTCATTTTAAGTGAGAGCAAGTCATAATATGCCAAAGCCGAAACTCCCAACATGCATGAAGGGCCAAATAACTTCTCCCACGTCTCATGCTAAAAAAAAACAATAGATGAAAAGCTTCATAATACTCATCCCAACATACTTGCAAGAGGAATGAAAATTATTCCAAAACCATGCTTCAATTATCCAAATCGCTACCAACATAAATATGATAGGATAAACAAAGAACATGCCATATCTCCACCACTCTAAGCAAATATCCAAGTCTAACTCCTAAAACAAACTCACATTTCATCTTTAACATGCTTTTAGAGTGAATGCTTTGAAATATATGAGAGTAAAGAGAACTAGCATGCTATATCATCCAACAGAGCCAAGCTCAAAGGTTCGGCAGGGAGGAAAACCAAAAGGAAACAGGGCACCGAAGAAGAGGGGGGAAAAGGGGTACCTCTTTAATGCCAAAATAAAAACACTACAACACAAGAATTTACCTCAAAAAAATGCTCTCACAGAAATTCCCTTTCCAATCTCCTCACAGCAAAAAAATTTTTTTTTTACTCCCCTCTTAGAAAACCCCATTTTTTTTTCAACAACCCCAAAAATCTCAAAAGAAACTGTGTATATAGGCAAAGAATAGAGGAGAAGAGAAAGAAGAACACCCCCAACAGTCCACGGTACTCGAATCAGACCAAAGAAGAAAAGGGACGTGCTCCCTGCTCACAGAAGGCGAAGCCACCGAAACATCTCAGACTGAGCGGCAAGCCCAGTAGCAGCGAGAAAAGCATCGGGAAGAAGAGAAGCTTTTGCCATTTAAGTGTACCAGGGAACAAACTTCCCAGAGTCAAACTACCAAAAAAAGGAAAACCACATCCTAGGGAGACTGGCACGGCTTCGGGAAGGAAGGCCGCGAGCAGAAGGATGTCAGGCAAGGACGAACGAGGTCAACTTTCTCTCGCGTGGAGAAGGAGGAGCTCGGTGGGCTCGAGACCGAGAAAGGGAAAGGCCAGACACGCGAACGGGAGAGAGAAAGGAGGCAGAGTTCGGGTGCGTGCGTTTAGGGATTTAGTGTTTAAAGAGGAAAGGGGTAAATGATTTTATATAAATTAATATATATATATATATATATATATATATATATATATATATATATATATAAATAAATAAAAATAAATATATATATATATATATATATATATATATACACACACACACACACACATTAAATTATATGCGATTTATTCGCGCGCGGCGTTGTAACAAAATGGGTGTCCTCCATAGGCAAAATCGACGCTCCGGACTTGCCGGTGCAGTCCGTTTTGTCATCCGGGGTCGCCCGGACGACGTCGTCGACAATCGAATAAAAAACGCGTCAAAATTCAAATTTCACAAAATTCCGACCCGTTATCGATCGTTTCAAAAAGTTTATTCGAGCCTTCGACAGATAACAGTGCAAGCGATGTGAATTGTGGCGATCGGACGCGTCGACTCTCTGAATTGCGAAGTTTTGTGCGCACGGGAGTGCGAATTGTGCAAAAGGCCACCCTAAGGCTCAGAAAGGTCCTATAGGAATTCCTTTTGGGTTTCCTCATGTTGGTTTCACCCTTCTAAGTGCTCGAAGTCGATACCACACACGCGAAACTCCAAAAGGGGACAAAAGTAGGTTCAATTTCTAAAACGAGGTGGGTCCCATTTCTAAGGTTCTAAGATAGTCAAAGGGAGGCCCCTAAGGCTAGATCCTAAATCCTACGAGAAAGACTAGACCTCACTAAAAATGAGGTCAACAAGGCCTCATTGTCAATATAAGACATAATTTTAGGAGAATTATTAGACAAGTTTGAACAACTTTCTACTTGTTTTGTTGTAAGGCCCATATATTCATTTTTGTTTCATAGTTCCAATCTTTTTGTAATATTATTCTTGCATTTTCTATTCAAGCACAACTTTAGTATCATTTTCTTGGACATTCTTTAATGTTTTACCGTTTCTTTGATTTTTTAAAGATGTGAAATCTTATTGGTTTTTCTTTTTTTTTTTTCCGATTTCTCAACCTTTCAAATATCGGCACACTTGTTCATTAATTATCCTTAATTTTCAAGCTTCCTTGAGGAAGATAAGAAAATTTAAACTTGTGATCAAATTAAATGTGATCCAAATCCTTACTATTAGTCCTATAGTATATTTTATTTCTGGCTTTCCCCTTTTTAAGATTATTTTTCAGCTCATTGGTCTCTGGCTTAAATGTTTAAACTCTGGTGTCTGAGTTTAGATATTTGCTTACACTTTTATCTAACATTAGAAATTCATAGTTCTAATAGCTCCCTTCGTGCATTCAAATCATATATATTTTTTTAAATTTATATGTCTTCAATCTTTGAATATAGAACTCAAACACAATAAATATAGCTCATCTATGGGGGCTTGACATTCTGGGAATCCTTGAGCTCATAATAAAATAAACCTTGTTTTTTCATTTACTAATTAAGGGAAATCTCTTGAACACATACCCAATCAGCCTTCTAAAGTACTTATTTTATTTTTTTATCTTGGAATTGTTGCATGTGCATCCTTTGAAGCCCGTTGGGTGGAATATCAACCATCATTTTACCCAATCATCCTTCTAAAGTACATATGTTATTATTATTATTATTATTATTACTATTAACTTGAAATAGTTGCACAGGTCTCTTTTGAAACTCATCTGTGTAGAATATCAAACATCATTTTAATAGTAATATAGACCAAAATAAATGAATGATTATGATTTATTTTGGGCAGTGCTGAGAGCCATATTAATATTACTTTTGATTTCCTTTTAAGTGTGTAAAATTTTATTTTAATATGCTTGAACCACATATTCATGTTGACTAAATTTTAGCTATTGAAGTTGAATCCTCATTTTTATTTATAATAAATCCAAGAAATTTTAACTTATCATGTGTTGATATTTTTTTGATAATTTAACAGAATTGATCAATCATTACTAATTTAACTTGCACAAAAATTGCATTCGTATACATATCTTTATATTTGCCACTACTTTTTCTTATATCTGTTAAATTTTTTCAATAATGTTTTTGCTTTTTGCTCATTTTTTGGAGGCCTTAATTAACTCAACACATTTGTTGCAATTTGATCTTTATTAGTATTGATTGATGATTAGTAAGTTTACTCTTATTAAGTACATTTCTTATGCTAGATCCAGTGTTATCATAGTGCAAATCGCAAAGCCATACACAAGGCTTTATTTTTACTTTAAAATGCAGAACACAGAGCGAAACAATATTTTTATTAACTGAAACGCTAATAGGTTATATAAAACTATTATTGTATAAATGCTTGCATTAACTATTATTAAATATAAAGTATGATTTAAAATTGATATAAAAAAATGTGTTCAATATGTAACTTGAAGGCAAACATTGAGGGTGAACCTGCAAATTAAAATTTTGAACAATTTCTAATAGTTTGCTGCAATAATTAAAAACCTAAAAATTGTCAAAAAAATCTTATAACTCAAATCAAAATCTAAAATTTAAAGCACAACTAAACTAATAAGGTCTCAAGTTTCATAAGGTAAGCTAAATTAATTTAGTAAGACTAGCTTCGTTTCACTTTCATGTGAGTGTTTCAAAACAAGCTTTTAAAAGCATTTGTTGGATCTTTATTTTCATATTACTTATTTGTTCTTTATCTCCTAAATATTTATCCATTGTTCTGACATTTCTTTTGTTTTAGTACATGAGTTTTTAGCTTTTCGTTTGAAGTAGTATACATTTAATTATCTCATCTTGAAAATTCTTTGAAAACATATCTTAACTAATAAAAATAAAGAAAAAAAAAATTAAAAAAAGAAAGAAGAAACAAGAAGAGCTTATTGCTGTTTCTTTGATGCCATATTAGTTTTTCAGGTGACCTTTCGGTCATTAATGCTAGTTGATGTGCTAACTATATGTCTTTAAGAATTTTAATATCGTTTTTCCTTAATTTATATCAAATCATTTATTATGATATTTGGCCATATGTTTACTCAAGATCAATAAAATCTAGATGATGGTACTTGCAATATTTTTTATATGGTCCATTAATTACCTTATCACAAACCTCAGCTATATGGGAGGTCTTCTTAGTTTACCATCAAATTGATTTTTCAATATCAACATAATTTTCTTAAGCCAATGTTCCATTAATATCTCAATTAATTCATTTTATGACTAATCCATCTTTGATTATCAGAATCATGAACATTTTCTTTATTTTTAAATACTGGTACCAATTTGCTCTTCTCTAACTATTTGAAACCTTGACATTAAGATTCTATTAAAAACATTTAAGAACAAATTACAAATACTATAATATTTTCCATACTTCTCCAAATCGTCATTGTTAGTATAGATCTCAACTATTAGATTTAAGGATTTACTTTTCACATCTTCTTAAGAGCCAAGTAAATATCACATTTTTGGATTAATTTATAAAAATTTTCATGATTTTATTATTTTGTTGCATTTCTAAAAAACTATATTAAATTTAGATAATAACATTTTTATCTTTCTTTGATGTCTTCATATTTAACTAAGATTCTATACTTCTAACACATCTAAGTAGATTAAAGTTTTCATCTATTTTTGTTTTCTCGCCTTAGCTATTTTGTGAATTTCCTTTTCTCCTTAGTATCGTGCTTATTATTTTGAGCATTAAAAGCAATGTTTTACTACATTTTTAATAAGATTTCTAGCCTTTTAATAGTTTGTTGTAAGCCATAGTAGTTTTTGGTCATTACCATTTTATAAAAGCACACATTTTTACTATCACTTAACTATTCATCTCTTTCCTAAAATGTAGTCTCTTTCTAGGCTGTAAATTTCTTGTAATAACATTTTTAATGCAACTAATCATGTTGTTCCATATTAAGTTTAGTTCAATAAAAATCCTTAATTTTCTTACAACAAGTTCAACCTTGGCTTAATATAGTGATACTTTGGTAATTTTTTTCCGTAATGGTAATAAGCTGTGTAGCATCACTAGAAAGCTATGAAACACGGGCACAAACACGATACGGGGACACGACATAATTGATAAAAATAAGGCATGACACGTCATTGACATGTTTTTATATTTAATTAATTTATTAATATATAATATATATTTTTTCATTTTTCTTATTAATATATCACAACACAAATTATGAAATAATAAATTTAACTTCATAAATTTAATTTATATTATAAAACCTTATGCTTATGAAAATTAATTTTTAAAGTTAGATATAATGTGTTTTAAAAGAATTTATTTAACTTATAATCCAACGTATCTACTAAAATTAAAAATAAATCTTATAATTACAAAAAGGGAATTAAGGCTTCGACGAATATTGAATTAATCTTCAATGCTTGATTTTGATGAATTTTAGAGGGAGCTTCAACATGACGAGAGAGGGGGTGATTTCGACTATGAGGCTTAATTAAGGCTATACGTATATTTATAATTTTCTAATTCTCATCTTTTATTTTCTCGAAATTGTGTTATACTCACGTCTAATGCGGTGTTGGAGTGTGTCTTCGATGTGTTCGGGCCTAAAAAAATTCAGACATATATTTTGTAGTGTCGAAGAAGTTTCGGAGCTTGTTAGACAAGTGTGAGTGCTCGATATGTGTCCGACACGGGTATGACAATGAGACACTGACAAGTGAAATTGTTGTTCAAACAATAAATTTTGCTTGCCAAATTCTTAGTGCAAATTCATGCTTCGAATTCAATTCATTCATGGAGTAGTTGATTGCTTTTTGAGGCATTCAACGTTTCAGATTGTTTGCAAAGGAGATTACTTGAAGGAAACTTATTGTAAATATTTATTTTAATACCACAAATTTGAGTTGAGAGAGACATGTTTGATCTTCCTAAATTTATTGAAGACATGACATGACCTAAAATTGATTGATGATGTGATTAGTGGTTGTGGCACCAGTATATTTTGGTCATTCATTTTCTTGTGAAGAAGTGGAAGAACATTAAGGGCCGTTTGGTTTGCTTGAAATGGAATGCAGAGTAAAAATAAATATACTATAATTGAAATGCGATGTATTTAAAATATTTTTGAGTTATTCTAGCACGTGTTAAATACAAAAGGTTAATTTTTAGTTTATTCTGAAATAAAATAAGATCAATGTAAAACCTAACAACAATTGTCATGGTGCCTGTGTTGGTGGTGGGCAGTGGTGGAGCTGACAACCGGTGGTGGTGTAGGGGTGATAACTTGTGCGGTGCATTTGAAAATTGGCCAACTTGATTGATTTTTAAATACACCAAATTTAAACTAAAAAACAATTATTGAATTCACCAACATGTTACACTGCATACCATTCTCATTTAACCAAACCCAAAACTTTTGAAATCCTCTGGCTTTGGTTTGCATTACCCTCATAATACCGATAAGCATTTGACCCCGAAATTGGGAGACTGAATGCTTGTGATTGAAATTATTAAGTTAGCATAAAGTAATTGAATATTTGATGTTACGTACAATTCATAGGAAACATGATTAGTGAGTTGTAGGACCATTATCTTTTGGCCATCATTGTCCTTGTGGAGAGGAGGAACACTACTAAATGTATATGAGACAGAGAACACATTTGAGTGGAAATATCAAGCGAGGCGTGCATGGCCTTTTTTTTTTTTTTTTAACGAAGGGGAAACTTTTTGTTGTAAATGGAAGGAGTGGTATACTGATTGCTTGTAGATGGCGATCTTCTTGGATGTTTTGCTTGATTAAGAGAGCCTCCTTTTGTATTTAGATTGGTGAGACCCTTTTATGATTGAAAGGAGAGGGTTTTCATGATTTTGGTGAAATTAATATTGACAAAAGGTTGGACATCAAAAATATACCAATGAGCAAAGAGCTACAATGGGGTGTGTACTTCTAAAGAGAAATTGAGCTCTTCATTTTTGTTCGTTTTGCAATCATGTCTCACATTTTTTTTATTTTTATCTTTCTAATGTCTCACCTTTCAGGTCCATGGAATAGCAAGAATTTGTTGCAAATTTGAGTTCATTAGTATCTATTACTCGTAGCAAGATATCTATCTTGTTTCTATTTTGTTCTCTTTTATATATTTCTTAAATCAAGGATTTTTTCATAGCATCTATAGTAGGATTTAGTTTTTTTTTAATCAGAGGTTTGGTACATTTGGATTTTGGGGATTAATTTAATTTGCCTTTCTCAATTGTAAAGATTCAGCTTCCTTACTATTCTTTTCATCATCCCCTATTGATGTAACTTACTACTAGCCCATATACATCATTTTTTGTTGTGATGCTGTCTTTGCTTGTTTGCTTTTTTTTGTTATTACACGCTTATCTTGCCAATGCTTCCACATTATCCAACATTTAACTCTAATACTAACCTAAACAGTTTTAACTAGGGAGAAGCTAATGTGAGAATTCATCTTGAACAGTAGAAAGAAACTATTTTTTTTTCCATTGAAAATCTATCAATATTTGGTTTTTTTCATATTTACCTCTCATATGGGCTTGACTGTCACCTTCAATTTTTGGAGGATTTCTTTGGGTTATCTTAGGAATTGATTAGTTTATTCTCTTCCTATTTTGTGTTTCTATTTTTCATTCAAAATTATTTTCCTTCCTAATTTAGGTGAGATACTTTTGGTAAGGTTGTAAATGAGGAAGGATCGATTTCCCTATATATATATATATATATGTATATACACACACACACACACACATACATATGTATCCTATTTGTGAATATTGAGATGAAGGAATTTTCATCCCCAAGTAAATTTTACATGATAGTAGAGCTAGGGAGCAAACCCTAGATCTTATTTCAGCGTCGGAATTCTTCCTGCAACCGCGAATCTTTTCCCTGTCTAGAAGTTGCTGCTGTCTTCCTTTCCTAGCCACATGTCTCTATGATTCTTCCACCTGCAGGTCTCAATGATTCTTCCACCCGCAGGTCCCAAGGCTCAGATCTCTTAGCCATGAGGATCGACATTACACCTATTACCGAGATCTTCCTCCATTTGGGTTGATATCATAATTATAGTCAATATCCCCAAGTAACTTGGGTAAGATAGTGTTTTATGTTGAGATCCCTGAGAATATGTTTTAGCTATCAATGATAAAGTTGTGTTCAATTTGACAATTCAGAAAGGAATAGTTTCAAACATTATATATAAGATGATTCTAATGATTAGAGATTCGTCTTCAAAACTTGCTTAGGTTTAAATTTCAAGCGAAAAAATATGTTAAAATCTATAAGTTTCAGCTAGTTAAGTGGGACAAGCATAAATTTTCTTTTGCTCAAGTCTAGGATTTTGACAAAGACCAAACTCAATAAGTTGAGATTTGTCCGAGTTGTTGACTTTTCTCTTCACTCAACAGACTAAGACCGTAGTGAAGAGCTCTGTTTGTAGTCCTAAGTCGACAAAGCACATGATTATTTATTGCTCAAGTTTGGGACTAGGATGGAGCCCGGACTCAGCAAACCAAAATGTGGTTGAGTTATTGGCCCTTCTCTTCACTCAATAGGCCAAGACCGTAGTGAAGAGCCCCATTTTTTCAGTCCGACGATGACAAAACATAAGACTATTTACTGCTCAAGTCTAAAATTTGGTTGGAGGTCAGACTCTTTAAGTCAAGATGTGACCGAATTGCTAGTTTTTTTCTTCACTCAACAGGACAAGGTCATAGTAAAGAGCATTGTTTGTTAGTCTGACGACTACAATCACAAGAATGTTTACTGCTCACGTTTAGGACTCGAACGGAGGCTGGAAGCCAAGATGTGGCCTTTGCTGGCTTTTTTCTTCATATAATAAGCCAAGGTTGTAGTGAAGAGCTCTGTTTGTCAGTCTGGCAACGACAAAGCATAAGACTATTTACTGCTCAAATCTAGGACTCAAACGGAGGCCGAACTCATCAAGCCAAGATGTGGTTGAGTTGTCAATTTTTCTCTTCAGTAAAATGATCAAAGCTGTAGTGAATAGTCCCGTTTGTCAGTCTAACAAAAAAAAAATTGTCCAACTTAACAATTTCAAGCGATCTTATTTCATTAAATTTTCTCACCTGATCTAAGAATGAAGACAAAAGTCAAAGGAGACGATCCTTGTTATGAAGACATCAAGCCGATCTTGATAGGAGCAACTTTCTTCTATAGGTCTGAAAAAGTATTAAGCACCGGCTAAAGGAATTCCTCTCTTCAACAAATTCGATGAAGTGTGAAGCATGAAACCAAAGAAGCTAGCTCCAACTTTATATCAAGCTTAATTTTCTTTGCTATTAAGATAAAGGGATTGCATATATTTATGTGGATTGACATCGAGTTTTAAGTGGAAATCTTCAAATATATTCAACTAGCTTCAGATTTTCCCTTCTTATCAAGACAGGGGCTGCTTATTTTATTAGGATTGTTATCGAGCATAGGGTTGAGATCTTCAAATATGTCTCTCTTCTGTCATTTGGGTTGACATCAAGCTTCAAGTTGAGATCCCTAAATTTTTTTTATCTTTCGGGTTGATATTGTGCAGATGCGAGATCCCCAATTGAAATTTTTTTACCATATTGGTGCCAAAGTTATACTCAATCAGTTTGAGCAAGCATGAATATATTTTCAAACAAATTAGAAATAAGACATTTTTGGAAGTCTTAGATGCATCTCTTAAATTTGTCACAATGTTGTGAGTCAAGGGAATTTTGAGCTTGCATGCTTCGACATATTAAGTTGAAGAAGCAAAATTTGTTTACAGCTCAAGTTCATGACACAAGCATGTCCTGAAGGTTGGACTCAACAAGCCTAGATATGGATGAGTCACTGGCAGCTCTCTTTACTAAAAACGATCGTAGTAGGAGAGCCCCATCTTGTTTAGTCTGATGATGGGAGTTGTCTTGTTTCCAAGCTTATTTGATTTGATGAATTCAAGTGATCCAAAGCTAGGAAGTTTTCTTACCGATTTGATGGATTAAGGATGAATTGAAGTGATAATCTACACTCAAAAAATAGATATGTAGTTAAGTTAAAACATTCTCAAATATTTAAGTTCTAAGACCCTGTGATATAAGAAAGAAGACTTTCTAAGTCTATAAGCTTTAGCCTATTAAGTTGAAGAAGAACAAGATTTTTTGCGGTCTAAGTTTAGGACTCAAGCAGGTCCTGAAGGTTGGAATCAACCCAAACTTTAAAAAATTTTGATCAAGGGTAAGACTTAGATTGGAGAAATTCTTTTCTTCAATAAGTCCGATAAAACAGAAAGCAAAGGACCAAATGAGTTATCCCATAGTTCTTTCAAAGCTCAATTTTGAACTAAGTGGATTCAATTGTCAACAAGTTCGATAAAACATAAAACATAAGATCTACGATTTCTTGCCATTGACTCAACATAAGCTTGAATGCTAGATCACTGACTTGCATCCTTCAACAAGTCTGCCAAAAGACAAAGTTAGGATCGAAGGTACCCTCACTCACCTGATAAGTTGTTAGAGACAATTCAGTTCAATTCCTTAAACAAATCCGTCCAAATATGAAGCTAGGATTGAAGGTATGCTCACTCACCTGACAACCTGATAAGTCTGTAGAGACAATTCATGTTAATTCCTTCAACAAGTCTACTAAAGCACAAAACCAAGACTGATGGTATGCTTACTCACCTGACAAGTCTGTAGAGACAATTCAGGTCAAATCCTTCATCTTAAATGTAGTATAAATGATAATCTATACGAAAATTTTAATAGTTCATGAAAAATCAAGATTTTATCACATGATTAAAATGGTGAATGAATAAGACTTTGATTAAATGATGAGTTTTAAAAGACACTAAATTTGTAATATGTTTGCAAGTGAACAAAAAGTGTTATTTTAACTACTTAAAGTGAACATATGCATGCATCCCTTATTGAAAGAATTTTTCTCCCCAAGTAAATTCTACATTTCTCTTTCGTGAGCTAGAGACACCCAATTGTAAGATGTGTTTCTGTTGGTTAATCTGATAAAAAGTTCTAAGAGTTCGTTCTTGATTCCGAAGCCATTAAATATCTTACTGGCCCAACTTGAACTGTTGTATCCCATCTTATATAGTCAACTACACCTTATGTGTTTCTTGGAGATCGTTGGTTGCAAATTTAACCATCCGATTTTAGTTTTACATCTATGTAGTTTTTAAAATATTGCAAAAATAGTAGCTCCTTGATTCATGTATCACATTGCATCTTGGCATAATATTTACTAAAACCTCAACCCTTTGTGTTTTTGTCCATGTGGCATTCGCCAAGGTTGAAATTTTGGAATGTCTTTATATGCCAAATGTTTACACATTTATTCGAGGTTTGCGTAAATAATTGCATTCAATAGGAAAATAGATGCATGTACGTGCTTGAAATAGTAAAATTTTAATTTTTCTAATGTTAACTCAAATTAATGCTTTTAAACATAAAGCGACTTAATAGAATTCTATAGGCGGAATGGGAAACTGACTTGTGATTCTATTTTCCTGAGAAAAGCTGTCATATTGGCATGTTGACCTAAATTGGAAGAGGTATATGGTGAGAGCGGTGACATTTCTTTAAGGGGAATAAAGGAGACTTCCGTTATTTGGCGGGCCCTAAAATTGCCAATATGTGTTATTGTTATTTCATTTCAGGAAGATTCTAATTAGTTTATTTGTTGCTTGGTACCTTTTTGCTGACTGATTTGCATATTTTATCATTTCAATTAACAATTTATTGTATACCAATACACGCTAATGGGATTTAGTTCTTAACTCATTTACATATTATTTGTGAGGATGGTCTGCTCTTCTCAAGATTCAATAGATTATCACTTGCTGAGGTTTGTTCAATTTTCTGCAGGTTTGATAACCAGTCTTTTTTGCTAGACAGACTGGATATAATTTTAACTGTTCGATAAAAACCTTCTAACAGATCTGATTTGCTAATTTTAGATTGCTACACTGATAAATAGTTATTGAGCATCGATTTGGCACTGTTCATAATTGTCCCAAATGCGCAGCATCCACATCTAATGACTCATCCAAATTTCTATTTGGTCTCCACTTGGCAGCACAGGTGAATACAAACCTGTGTGAGAAGTTTTCCGTTGGTCGCTACCCTATGCTTCTTTGGGGTCCACCTCATAAATTTACGTCTGCTGGATGGGATCCTAAGCAGGAAAAAAGTGAGATTATGTCAATTGATAATGCAAGGACAGCGGAACAGTTGCTTAATTGGATAAATAAAAGAATTGGAAGGCAAGTGTTCACTTATTTTTCTTGTCCTTTTCCTTTTACTGTCATTTGTTGGTGCTTTTTAATCAATTAGTTCTTCAACCTTTAGTACTTCCTGTGACATTTCATTGTTAATAGGTGCATCTTGGATTATTTAGGTTTATATATATAATTGCCTTCACGGTCCTTGAACAGAAGTAGGGCTGGTTTTCAGGAATGTTTTGTAGATTCCTTTTTTTCCTGTTCGTTTCTCTCATTCCTTTAGAAGGATTTAAGGATAGTGAGAGCATTGCGTCAAGGATCCACTGCCAATTAGAATTATCTTCTAAATCGTCGAAGGTTTGTTTTCTTGTTTGCATCCCTTTCTGGTTTCAGAATTTTGTAAAATTTTAATGTCTTGGATATTTTGTGCCTTTCACGATCTACAATAGAAATAATGTGGGGTAAAACTTGTCTAGCGTGTTTTTGATCGATGACTGACATGTGCATTCTGAATAACACATAAGCACTATTTGTTGGGAAAGATTGGATGATTTGAAGAATGAGTACAAATTTGTATTCCATTATTAAATAAACTTTGAAACGAGTTTGACAAAAGGATTTTTTTTGTAGGGCTTTAGATTCAACCAAAATTTTCAATATGATGCGGTTGATGATGATGATTGATTTATATGCACGCTGTTTTGTAGTGGATATAACTTGATGACATGAATGTCTTTCACTTACGCGAGTATTGAATTTTTATGTTGTAGCATATTTGAGTTAAGTAGGAATATAGTTGCAAGGAGAATCCGTCACGATCCGGTTAATGACTTGAAATTAATCAATGTGAGATCATATAGTTAGACGATGAAATTTAAAATTCTCGATGTTCATTTTAAATTTTCATTTGCCATCACTAACTGTCAACAATTCAAATAAAATGAAAATATCACTAAAGAATATAATTTAATTGACCAAATAAAAGTTCACTTTTTAGGTTGCTGACATCGCCTTTTGTACATATTATTTCCTCTAGTATTCATCTTATTTAAAAGCTTAAACTAATGTAATGAATTATTTAAGGTAACCCAATGGAGTAATCACATTTTTAAATCGCAATAACTCAAGAAAAAAAAAATGTATGTTGGTCTTTCATATTTCATTATTGACAAGCATAGAAAATTCTAATGTATGTGTTCATGACATTTGATTTAATGTAAATAGTGTAAAATTCTTTATACATTAGTTTTAACTTTACTTTATAAAGTTATATTTCTTAGATTTTGTATACTTCATATTTTTAACTTTCACATCCATCTTAGGAGCATCATCAAACGTACTTAACACACTCCTAACCGATATTATCTCATCGGCACAACAATTTGCGATCTAAATTGCACGATTGTTTGAGGTGGTGATGTGTCTATTCACGCTTGTTTGATATTCTTCTATCGACACAATAATTACTGATCTAAATTTCACAATTATTTGACATGGTAGGGTGCTTATCCCTGATCGATACTCTCCCGTCAACACAATGGTTAGTGATCTATAAATTTTATTATTGTCTAAGATGCCGGGAAAACATCTACGTGTGTAGGTAAATTGTGGTTCCCAACTAGTATCATAAGTGTGTGATCTCTTCTTGCATCCACATACATGCATTCATGTATATACTATTTTCATTCTTCATAACATACATTAATTTCTTATGAACTATTTTATATTTATCTACTAAAGAATAAATGCACCTCTACTAAAATCTAAAGGTCAATGCATTTCTATTAGAAGTAATAGGTCATGTAGTAGGTGATATATTGATCTCTACTAGAATTTAGAGGTCAAGTAATATTCTGATATTTTTTCTAGGAAAATTAATATGCCACTATTTATGCAACACAGTTAACAGACATGCTTGCTTCATGTAGAACAATATGAAGAATTAGCTGTAGTATAAACCTCACCATATATAGCATAAATATTAAAAATTTAAAGCATGAATATATATTCAGAAGTAAGAAAAATTACTCTAAATTAGAAAAATAATTGCTTACATTAACTTTACTTGAAATCAAATATTCCAATTTCCTAATCTTGCAATTAATTAATTTTAAATTTTAATACCTACTAATAATTAATATGATCTAACATTAATATTATAATAAACATATAATTTTAAATTTATTCCCTTAAATCATTTTTCTCCATTATCGTCAACTTTCATTTCAAACCAAATATCAGTTTTTCTCTACATTTTAATTTCTGCCGTTAATTCATAAAATGATAATCATTACGATTCAGATTAATATATGCTAAATTCCCAAATAAGAACTAAACATTATCCTAACCTCACTTAACTTCTTTCTTTGTTGCACAAAATCAATCTCTCACAATCTTTTAATTTAATTGCCTTTCAAATTTAATCACTATTATTATTTCATAAAAGTTAATATCAAGTTAATGATATTTTTCATTAAATAATTCATATAATTATAACATGACACTCATAAAAGATAATCCTTACCTCCTTATCTGCTTTTGGTTCAAACTTCTACACACCAAAATTTTCGATGCACATGCTTGATTCAACACTCCGTCCACATGCGGGTTGTGTATTCTCCTTCACAACAAGCTAGGATTGTTTGATTTCTCTTGTCTCCTCCTTCCTCTTCTGCTTGAACCCACACATAAGGTCTCAGTTTTTCCTGTTCTATCCCGCACACATGTGAGAATTCCTCTTTCTTGTTGCATGGAGCACATGTCGACGATACTACCCGAACAAGGGGCACTTCCTCTTTGTGCTTCGAAATGCATGCTCACCATCGTTGTTCATCCTCATATCCTCAATACACCCGGACGACACCGAAACACGTCTCTCGAGTCCTTTAGCGGTGTCATCTTCCTCCTTAGCACACGAGCACTTTCTTTGCTCGAATGCAATGCAAAAGATATGAGGCTTTTTTCTTCTTTCTTTCGACTCACCATCGCCTTATCTCTTTTGCTCGTCTGGTCTTTTGTTTTGAAAGAGAACATATTTTTTATCCCTCGTCGAAACGTTGCGATGGTTTCTTATTCGAACTGACCTGTCAAATTTTCTTTTCTTTTCTTTTTTTCATTATTTTGTTTATTTTTCATTTATTACAATCTCCCATCCTTATAAGAATTTTTTCCTGAATTAATGAAACTTCACAAGCTAATCTTTATTTCGATGAAATATGAACTATCCAAAAATCTTAAAAAAAAGTCATTCTTGTTAAGTGCTAACAAATATAGATATGATAAATGTGACATCTTAGATAAGTTAATTGAACTAAACAATTCTTAAATATTTGAAACATAATAAATAACTAAAAGAAGACCACATCCTAAATAGTGTAAAGTGACTAACACACTCAACTTCTAAAATGAAACTGCATGAGGATACTCAACAAAAGTCAACTAACATGATAACATAAGATAACATAATACTCATCAAACTCTACTAGCATCTACATCAGTAAAAACATGTTCTTCAGGTTCTGGATGAGTTAAGGATTAGACTTTTTGTTGATTGTTTTGTCTTAGTTGCTCTTTATGAGTCACTCCACCAGCTTCTGTCATCTTCTGTTGATCACTCTTAAAACGTAGATTCCTTCTAAAAAAAATTCTTTGAAGTTGAATCCCTTCTTAAGTTAGCATTTGATGTGCATCTCTGAGCAAAATTAAGGCAGTTCCTGATCTGATGTCCAAGCTGTCTACATGAGTAACATAGCTTAGAACCAAATAGGCATTCAGCTTGACATAGCTTCCCACATTTAACACAGGTTGTCAGCCTGGCTGTTAACTTTATCATCATATAATTTTATTTTTTTCCCATTATATTCTTCAAAATGAATTGTTGATGCCACTTCTTCCAAGCTTTTCTTCTTATACCAAATCCCTTCACCTTTTTGTTGATGCCACTTCTTCCAAGCTTTTCTTCTTATACCAAATCCCTTCACCTTTTTTTTGTCACTTCTTCCAAGCTCTTCTTCTTATACCAAATCCCTTCACCTTTTTTTTGTCACTTCTTCCAAGCTCTTCTTCTTGTGTCGAGTCCCCACGCTTCTGAGTTTGCTGTCGATTTCCACTTGCCTAGTCCTCTCCGCTATGATCAAATAGTCTTCAATCCTAAGTGACACTAATACCTACCTAATTGAATCCTTCAATCCGGAAAGGAACATGTGACTTTTCTCTTATGCATTTGGATTAAGCTGTGACACATACCTCAAAAACATGATAAACTTCCATTTCATACTACATGATCAATCGATCTCCTTGCACCAGTTTAATAAATTTATCTTTCATCTAGTTCCTTGCTAACAACGGTACAAACTAATTTCTGAAGTTTCTCTCAAACTGCCCCCACTATACCAAGTGGTTAGGTTGATCACCAAATTTTTCCTATAGCTTCCATTGCCATCATCTGCCAGCTTATCCCTCAAAAGCAAATGTAGTAAATAAAAACTCTTATCCTTGGTGTACATGTCATATCGTTTATAATTTTTCTCTACTATCATCAACAACTTTTCAGCTTTCACTGGTCTACCCGCTCTAGAAAATAATGGTAACCTCATATCCTGAGAGAGCTTCAAATATCCATCTGTGCTCCCTCATTGCTACTGACTTGATACTGAGAATTTTTGATTAGCTGATTCATAATAATTATTATTTCAACATTGATTGTAATATTTTGGGACATATTAGTTTCTATATTATCATTCATTATTTTTTCTACCTGATCATTTATAATTTTGAAATACAATAAAACAAGCTAATTATACTCAGTTAAAATTTTAATTTATACTCTTTCTAACTTAATTCAATCATCCTAATAATTCAATCATCCTAAGGTATCTTTCTTTAAAAATCACATTGTATAATCTAAACCTTCGACCGATCACTTTTGTCACGATCGGGCCAATGCTTGAAATTAACCAAGGTGGGGAAACAAATTGTCGGATCGTGAAATTTAAATTTTGTACATTTATTTTCTATCACTCACACTGAACAATCCAAATAAATTTGAAAAGCTACTAAAAATATAATTTAATTTAATAAATAAAAAATTTTCTTTCAGGTTATTGACCCTGTCTTCTGTATACAATATTTCTTTCATTATTCTTCTGATTCAAAAGCTTAAATTTGAAAAAAATATTAAAATCATTTTTGAAAATCAGACCAGTTTGACCGGTTTAATTGGTTCAATTGTGAACCGGTCATTCATCCAATTTGGTCGAAGCTTTGAATCATTTTTGCATAGAATCGATATTAAACTCTTAGAAATGTGGTTGAACTGGCGAACCGGTTAACCAGTTAACCAGTGAACCAACTCGATTTTAAATAAACTGTCTGATTCATATATTATCCAATTTTAATCTTTTGATTTTAATCGAATGACAAAAAACAAGATATTTAAATTAAAAATAATGAAATTATTATGTCTTAAATTTTTTATTTATAATATTGTTCAAAATATTTAAAAGTGGTCTTAAATTAAAATATTATTTATTGAATCGATAAAAATGATTTTAATGTATCATTATTTTCTTATTTAAATTATATTAAAATAATTTAAGTATTATTATGTTATTCGGTTAAAACCTTCTGTTCAACCCCACTTGAATTATTTTTTCTCGAACATTTTTCTTTCGGTTCAATATTCGGTCCATTTTCATATTCTTATTAAAACAATATAATGAGTTATCTAAGATAATCAGTGGAGTAATCACACTTCTAAATTATATTAATACAAGAAAAAAAATATGTATGCTGATCTTTCATATTTAATTATAAAAAATATAGTTTTAAAAATCGAACTGGACCGGTCGTTTCGACTGGTTCAACCGTGAGCCGGTCATCCAACTGGTTTGTTCCAAGCTTAACCTTTTTTTCATACAACCAGGATTGAACCGGTCAGAATCGGGATTGAACCGAAGAATCGGTCCTGTTTTTAATGAACTGATTGGTTCAAATATTATTGAATTTTACCTTTGAATTTGTTCAGATGGCCAAAAATAAGATATTTAAATTTTAAAAAGAGAAATTATCATGTCTTAAATTTTTATGTATAATATTGTTCAAAATGATTAAAAATAGTCTTAATTTAAATTATTATTTGTTGAATTATTAAAAAATAATATTAATATATCATTATTCTCTTATTTAAATTATATTATATTAGCTTAAATATTTTTTATGTAAAACGGTTCAATTCCGGTTGAATCATTGAACTTTGAACTTTTACTTCTCCCAGTTCGGTGTCCGGTTTGATTTTCAAAACCCTGATAAAAAATTTATTAATATTCTAACGTGATGTATTCATGTCATTTGTTCATTGGAAATAGTCTAAAATACTATATGCATTAACTTTATTTTTCAAGGTGTAATCTCTTAAATTTTAGTATACTTCATGCTCTTAACTTTCACTTCCGTATTAGGAGCATCATTAAACACACCTCTGATTGATATTATTTTGTTGGTACAACAGTTGGTGATCTAAATTACACAATTATCTTAGGTGGAAATGTTTCTACTAACTCTTGGCTGATACTCTCCTATCGTCACAACAATTAGAGATCTAAATTTCATAATTGTTTGAGTGCGGTATGGTGCCTACTTATCTTTGATCGGTTCTCTTCCGTCAGCATAATGGTTAGTAATCTAAGTTTTTTCACAATTGTTTAAGTGGTAGAAAAGCATCTAAGCGAGCGGTTATATTGTCGTCCCCAACCAATATCATAAGGGGTGAACTCCTCTTAATATGCACATATAAACTTTTATGCATACATTATTTTCGTTATTCATAGCATGCATTACTTTCTTATGAAGCATTTTACATTTATCTTCTAAAGAATAAATGCACGTCTATTAAAATCTAAATGCGTGCAGTAATCTGATACATACATCCTTACTAGAAGTTAAAAATCATGCGATAATATGATATATGCATCTCTATTAAAATTTAAAGTTCATGTAATACTCTGATGTCTTTTTAAGAAAACTAATAAACCATTACTTATTCAACAGAGATAACTTGTGTGCTTCATAATTTTAAGAATTAACTGTTGTTTAAATATCATTATATGAAAGATAAATGTAACAATATTAAAACATGAATATAGATTTAGAAGTAAGAAAAGTTATTGTTTTTAGAAAAATAATTACTCACTGTAATCTTATTTGAAATCAAATATTCCAATTTTCGTTTCTTGCAATCAATTAAGCTTAAATCTTTATTCCTGCTAATAATTAATATGATCTAACATTAATATTATAATAAACATCCAAACTTAAATTAATAAATTTAAACTTTAATTTTAATTACCTTAAACCTTTTTCCTTCACTATAGTATATCTTCTTTTCAACCAAATATCAGTCCTCCTTTTGATTTATGCCATTAATTCATAAAAAAATAATCATTATGATTTAGCTAAATATGCTAAATTATAAAATAAGAATTAAACTTTAACATTATCTCACTTTACTAATTCCAATCTTTTATGAGTTCTATGTTTTAACTCTATAAATTGTTTAATGGAAAATGTTATTAAGCTAATATTAAATTTTGTTGCACAAAAGTTGATCTCAATATCTCCCAATCTTTATTATTAATTCATAAAACTTAATATTAGCTCAATAACATTTTTCATTAAACAATTTATAAAATTAAAACACAAAACTCATAAAAGAAAAACTTTACCTTGCATACTCTCGGTCCAGTCTTCCACACACCAAAATTTTGCACGCACGGGCTCAGAATGACACTTTGCTCCACACACGGGTCCCGTGCGCTTCTTCTCAATTTCCCTCGTCTCATCCTTCCTCTTCCGTTCGAACCCACACATGAGGTCTCGGTTCTTCCTCTTCTATTTGGCACACATGCGAGAACACCCCTTCTCTTGCTGCACAAAGCGTGGGTCGACGATACTATCCACACTAGAGGCACTTCCTCCTTCCTCTTTGCTCACAGAAATGCACTCTTGGCATCGTCATTCGTCCCCACATCCTCAATGCACCCGAACGACGCCACAACACGCGTCTTTCGAGCCTAGAAGTGGTGGCTTCCTCCCTAGCACACGAACACTCTTCCTTTGCTTGAATGTGACGCAACAACATGATATGAGACTTCCTTCTTTCTTACGACTCACTCTCGCTCTATCTCTTTTGTTTGTTTGGTTTTCTTATTTGACGAAGAATATATTTGTCTTCCCTAGTCAAAACCATCGTAATGGTTTCTTATTCGAACTGACCCATTGAATTTCCTTTTCTTGTTCTCTCCCTCTCTCTCTCTCTCTCTCTCTCTCTCTTACTCTCTCTCTGTTTTTGTTCATTTTCTTTTGTCTATTTTTCTGTTATTACAGAAATGTTGATTAAGGAAATGAAAATGATGATTTATTTCGTAAGTAATATTATCCAAAAGTTAAATGTAAAGGTGTATGGATCTGGTGTATTTTTTTTTATCAACCTTTAGATTTAAATTTCAATTCCCATCTATAGTGGTTTGCGCCAGATATCAATGGCCTCCAAAATACCAAAACATATAATAGTCTTACTTTAAATTTGTTGGTGGTCAGAAATGTTCCAGCTTCCAAGGAAAAGTAAATTTTATTTTACTTCTTAATCGTTAGTCTACTCTTTAAGATATTATAGACTGATTTAAATTATGCTTTTTTTTTTGCCAGTTCATTCAGTTTGGATGATGAAAAATATGATAATGAAAGTACTCTTCCATGGAATGCCACTGATCCTGAACAGGTTAATAATTGTGTGAAAGTTCTGGTGTTCATATGGAATGTAGTATTCAAGACGCTAACTTATTTGCCCTTTGGGTTAGATTGCTCGAGCAATATATGATGTTGAAGAAGCAACTTCACAAGCATTTGATATAATCACAGACAGCAAGGTATAGCTGTTCTAGAGTCGTGCAAATTTTAAATTTTAAGCCTGGGTGATTTTGTTTATTTATGTTTCAGAGGATCACAAAAGAAACTCGTGCCCCACTTATCAAGTTCTTCCAGCTTTTGATAGCTCATCATCCTTCTAAAAGGTGGTACCTCCACTCCTAAATTCATTTAATTTTGAAAAGATTTTTCATTTCTTTGGAAGTTTTTCTTCAGGTGCCGAAGAGGAACTGCTGAAATACTTGTCAATTTTGATGAAATGTGGCCTTTAGATTATTCAATTAGCCCACAAAATGCTTCCGGATCTTATCCACGAGATGTGACTAAAACTTTTCCAATTTGTGGAAAAGATGTTCCTCGTGGCTATTGGGTAAGCAATAAACCCTGTTCATACTTTCTGAACTGACTGTTCTCTCTGAGTAGAATTGTTTGTATGTGAATTGTATTATGCTGGTTTGCCTACTTGACAATATTACGTTATGCTGCAGATATTTTGTCGTGGAAGCAGCAATGAAACTAGGGGTTATAGGTATATTGCTATCAACTTCTTTTTGGTGCTTATTTGTTTTCGATCATTTTATGCTTTTGCTACTTATGTATGCTGGTTGAGTTTGACTAAAAATAACAACTTTGCATATATTATTTTTTTGGCTGAAGAGCGCCAGTTGTAAAAGGGTATAATACACTGTCTCATTCATACTCTTCATCTTGAATGCATAATAAAGAAAGCTAATGTAAACAAATATTTCTTTTTAGGATAATAAAGATCTGTGATTTCATGTCATGTTATTCTTTCTATAAACTTTGACGCATAATTTCAGTATTATGATTTACAACATCAGGGGCTACTTGTCAGTCTAACAAAATAGGTCTAATCGGTAAGTCCGCCTGAATTGTTCTTTCTTCAAGAAATATGAAGAAGAAAGTTGTCATTCTAGATGTACCTTGTTTACAAATATCTACGGTTCTTTTCAAATAATACAATTTGACAATAAAATGCATGCCCTAGTGTGATTCTCAGGAGCTAGTAGATGGTAATTTTAAATCATTTCTCTATGCATATTTAATCATTCAGTGCTAAATTAAAATGGACTACTGAATGCATTTACTTGTTTGTAATCAATACAATGAAGCTCATGCTAACACTCATTGTAGTTGTGGCCTCTGGATTCTGCTACACTCACTCTCTGTAAGAATTGGAGATGGAGAGGCCCAACTAACGTTTACTGTTATCCGTGATTTTGTTTACAATTTCTTCCTCTGCGAAGAATGCCGGAGACATTTTCATGAGATGTGTTCCAGGTATAGATCTAGAAGTGTCTTCAAATTATTTCATTAATAACAGTGTTGCATGATTCATTCAAAAATTTTATTTATTTATTTTTTGCAATTGTAGTGCCCCGGTCCCTTTTAACACAACTCAGGCTCTAGTCCTCTGGTTGTGGCGCTCCCATAATAATGTCAATGAAAGGTTAATGAGAGAAGAGTCGGGTACTGAAGACCACAGATATCCTAAGATGATATGGCCACCAAAGGATCTCTGTCCATCATGTTCGTTCTCTTCTAGCAGTAAAGCTGGTCGCGCCATTCTGGACTGGAACGAAGATGAGGTTTTTAAGTTTATAACGAATTATTATGGAAGTTTGCTTGTTTCTGCTTACAAAGATGACACTATAACAAACCGAAGAACGGACCAATCAGTTGATGATGTGATAACAACCGCACACGCCGTTGCCGTACCCGTTGGCGCCGCACTGGCCATTGCAGTCGCTAGCTGCGCCTTTGGAGCTTTGGCGTACTTTTGGAGGACACAGCAGAAGAATCGGAAGTACTTACACCACTCTTTAAAGAACGTTTGATTAGTAGGAGGGTAAACATCCATATTTTAGTTGATATGTTAGGAAAGAATCAGGTTCATGTGTGATAAGGCTTCTCTTATTTTATTAATCTGTCATTAATTATATTCTTTTGCTTCAGGCGGAAGAGCACAAATTAGGAAAAAAGAGTTATTCATTCCACTAACCAGGGCACAATCATAGTTTGTATCGCGACCATAGAGAAGGCTCAAACTCGTCGCGTCTTGACCGATATCTTCTTTGGGGACAATGACTGGAATTTTACTGTATATTTATTGATTATCCTGAATTTCAGACAATATCAGCATACGATGAAAAGGTCTTCTGACGTTTACACGAAAGGAGTTTGGTATGATTCTACAAATGAGCAGGATTTTGAAATCAAATTCAGAGTATGTAAAAGAAAACATGATTTGTTATGAGTGCCCAATGTTTGCAATAATAGTTTTCGATGCCAATTATTTAATGTCTTGGACAGTCTTTAAAAGTCATCTATTATAGTTAACACATGTTATCTGGACGTTAAACATGTTTTCCACGTAGTAACATTTGGTGCTTAGTATTGTTGAACATGCTTATTTGACATTTATCTGATTACTTTACTGAAGGCAGTGATTTCAAGTGTCTCTGTTCCATGATTTCATCTTTATTTGGGTCTGCAGCTGGTGGTGATAGTTGTTATAACCTTCATGTTCTGCCCTGAGTTGATATTTCACTGGCCTCCTGTACATGGTACATATATAAAAGATAGGTGAATTAATGCCTTAATTGAAATGATGAATTGAAATGATAAGAATTTGTTAGAATATGTAGCACATTGATTGGAAATAAAGTGAATAATTTTAAGGTGTTTTTTGAACAACAAAAAAAAAAATACATTCATGCTACTCAATTCCTATGTATTTACATATTTAACATCTAAGCTGTGCTTTTTGTATTTATATCACTTAGTTTTTTAATATCAAATAAAAAATTAGCCACCATTTTGATTTTTAAAAAGTGAAATACACTTTTTCGTGAAATGCATTTTTTCATGTAATGTTAAGATGCTATGTGTAAATTGAAGTTTAGGTGTTAGATATAGAGGTGTAAACGAGCCAAACACAAGCAAGCCCAGGTTTAGCTCGTGTTCG